>JAMFTG010001414.1:17500-29538 GCA_023974075.1 Chaenocephalus aceratus | reverse complement strand
CCCAGTCTCTGTCGGGGTGAATGCACCACACAGAGATCTCTCATTCAGGCAGGGCAGGGTGTCAAACTCGAGGCCCGGGGACCAAATCCGGCCCGTGACTTCATTTGATGTGTCCCCGCAAGAGCTTGCAAAGAGTATAATATATTTATGATGCGGTTACATGATGCTTTACAGAAGCACGTTGCCCATAAACTACATGTCCCACAATGCATCTCAAATTTGACTTTTTTTCTTAGAATTTGACTTTTTCTTTGACTTTTTTTTCTAAATGTGACTTCAATTTTTTGATTTGACTTTTTTTCCAGAATTTAGTTTTTGTTTTTAAATCATTTTGTGATATTCTCACTGAAGAGTCTTTCAATTATTTGCCCTAGACTTCTGCTTTCAGACGTAGTTAATTATGAAGTTATTACCCTATCCGATAATAATCCAATGCAGAGGCAATAATGTAATATATATAATTGTATGTATATTAAATATATACAGTGGGGCAAACAAGTATTTAGTCAGCCACCAATTGTGCAAGTTCTCCCACTTAAAAGATGAGAGGCCTGTAATGTTCCTCCAGGTACACTTCAACTCTGAGAGACAGGGGGGGGAAAGAATCCAGGAAATCACATCGTCTGATTTTTAAAGAATTTATTTGCAAATGATGGAAATAAGTATTTGGTCAATAACAAAAGTTCATCTCAATACTTTGTTATATACCCTTTGTTGGCAATGACAGAGGTCAAACGTGTTCTGTAGTCTCCACAAGGTGTTCACTGTTGCTGGTACGTTGGCCCGTTCCTCCATGCAGACCTCCTCTAGAGCAGTGATGCTTTGGGGCTGTTGCTGGGCAACACGGACTTTCAACTCCCTCCAAAGATGTTCTATGGGGTTGAGATCTGGAGACTGGCTAGGCCACTCCAGGACCTTGAAATGCTTCTTACGAAGCCACTCCTTCGTTGCCCGGGCGGTGTGTTTGGGATCATTGTCATGCTGAAAGACCCAGCCACGTTTCATCTTCAATGCCCTTGCTGATGGAAGGAGGTTGTCACTCAAAATCTCTCGATACATGGCCCCATTCATTCTTTCCTCTCCACGGATCAGTCGTCCTGGTCCCTCTGCAGAAAGCCCCAAAGCCTGATGGTCCCCCCCCATGTTTCACAGCAAGTGGTCTTTGGATGCAGCTCAGCATTCTTTCTCCTCCAAACACGTCTAGTTGAGTTTTTACCAACAAGTTCTATTTTGGTTTCATCTGACCAGATGACATTCTCCCAATCCTCTTCTGGATCCTCTAATGCTCTCTAGCAGACTTCAGACGGGCCTGGACGTGTCCTGGCTTCAGCAGGGGGACACGTCTGGCACTGCAGGGTTTGAGTCCCTGGCGGCGTAGTGTGTTACTGATGGTAGCCTTTGTTACTCTGGTCAATTGGTGGCTGACTAAATACTTGTTTGCCCCACTGTATATATATCGATATATTCTAAAAGTTACAACCGGCCCTTTGAGAGCAACCAATGCTAACGCGGCCCACGATGACCTTGAGTCTGACCCCCTGTGTTAGGGTCTCTGCAAACAGATAACACTTACTCTGCTTTTAATCCAGTTTAATTGTTGCCAACTTTATCAATATTTATACATTTTAGATAATAAAGCGGTCATGTTTCCTCCTGTGGAAGATATATGTGCAATGCCTTTCATAAGAACGTCTATCCGGATGCTTCCTGACTTTACCTGAAGGTGTCATTTTAAAATGTATGGATATAAATTACACGTAAGGCAAAGAACATGTGGTTTTATTTACCTTTTCTTGGCCATTAAAATCTCATAATTATAACACTTTCTCACAAAACACTTTTTAAATTAAACTCCAGCCTCTTTTAGGAGAAGTCCGGTACCAGCAGGACGTTCTTTTTTTAATCCAACACTTTCCAAAAGTCCAAAACATCGCTCAAGATGCCGTTAGCTTACTATGTTGACAGTAGTTTAAATATGTCTTGGCTGATTTGGACGGTTTTAGAGCAGGGGTGTCAAACTCAAGGCCCGGGGGCCAAATCCGGCCCGCGACTTCATTTCATGCGGCCCGCAAGAGCTCTGAAAGAATGTAATATGTTTATTATACGGTTACAGGCCGATTTACAGATGCACCATGTCCATAAACTACATGTCCCACAATGCATCTCACATTAGATTTTTATTTTTTTTTAACTGTAACTTTTTTTCAGAATGTGGATTTTCTTTTAAAATAATTTTGTGACATTCTCACTGAAGAGACTTGCACTTATTTGCCCTAGACTTCTTCTTTCAGACGTAATTATCTATGAAGCTTTTACCCTATCCGATAATAATCCAATGCAGAGGCAATAAAGTAATATAATACATTATTTTAAATATATAAAATATTTATATATGTATTTTTATATAGTCTTAAAGTTACAACCGGCCCTTTGAGTGCAGCCATAATGCTGATGTGGCCCGCGATGAAATTGAGTTTCACACCCCTGGGTGTTTCGGGAGGTCGTTGAGAGTCTATCGCCGACATTCTCAGGGTCATGCATGTGAGTTTTAACCCGTCTGTTCGCTCTGAACCCCGTGAGCTGAGACCGTGGAGAGCAACAGTATTATCTCGACTGCTTCTTCAAACAAAGAAGCTATCTGTGTAACCAAATGTCCAACACAACCCTCACATGTTCTTCTGTCGTCGTGAATGTTTTTCTGGTGCAGATAAAACCCCCTATTTGCATACCGCCCGTTTCCCCTGCTGCGCTCTCGCTTCCTCGTTCAGAACGACTAAAGGATGCTCAGCCTAACCTGTGTCAAAGCGTTTCCCCTACATGCAGTCTTTCCGTTTCCTGCCATCACCCCCCCCGCAGACCTCTGAAACCAGCAAGACCTGTATTTCCTGTTTTCTTCCACACACACAGAGAAACACAGAAGAAGAAGAAGTGACCGCGAGTTTCCCACGCTGACTAAATTCAATCCGCGGTCGTGTCGTTTCTGGAGACGCTACATTGCAGACGGCGAATGGACTCCAGTTCGAAGGCTTTCCCGTGCACGGAAAGGCGTCTTTGAGCTTTCTGTGGTTCCGGCAAAGCGAGGCAGAGTGAGACCTCTCGGGTCACAGGAAGCGGCGGTTTGCAGGAAGCCCTCGCTCTGCGTTTCTGAAAGAGTCGCTGCTGACATCACGAAGTCAAACCGGCATCCCGCGCGTCAAAAGACGACATCGTGATGCGTCTCGGAGATATGTGTCTGCGCTGCGAGGGGTGCCAAATGAAGCATTATGATTCACCCTCTGGGGACCACGAATATAAATACCACATATACCATTTAGTGAGGGTATTTGGGGGAACTCTACTTTAGAGCAGGGGTGGCCAAACTGCGGCCCGGGGGCCAAATGCAGCCCGCGGCTCATTTTGAAACGGCCCTCAGTAAATAAAGAGTATAATGAAATATGGCCCAAATAAAACGTGTGCATGTTTATATATTGTACTTCTTAGTGTGTACGTGTTAACGAGCCCACTTTTCAAATGAATTCATTAAATTAAAGTCAACGAATCTTAAAGAAAAGCCCAATAACTTCATTACAGAACAAGCTTGAAATAAACCTTCATTTCCTCTCATCAGGAATCTGAAGCTTCTGCTTTAAGGGATGAGCGGCGAACTCGATCAACGGAGAGCTGGGATGAAGGCTCAGGAATAGGTTACCGACATCTGATTGATGGCAGCACACCTCGAGTGAGGGCCCCAGACCTTCCTATATGTCTCTGTATGTGGCCCCGGGTGAAAAGAGTTTGGAGCCCCCTGCTTTCGGGGGTCCGGGGCACGACACTAGTTCCCAAACCGCTGCTCTCTGAAAGCAAAATAAGAACTTTTTGCCCCTGAAAAATGTTTAAGAATGTCCTTGTGAAGTTTATAAAAACACTTGATGGCTCTTTAGGAAAGTCACGGGCGAGGAGACGGCTCCGTGTTTCAGGCAATAAGAAACATGGGAGGATGAAAATCATGATGTGAAACATAATAGCCGCTTTCACACCAAGTACTGAGCCGGTGCTCGTTCCCCCCAAACTCTTTAGTCCAGGGGTCTCAAACTCAAGGCCCGGGGGCCAATCCCGGCCCGCAACTTCATTTTATGTGGCCCTGCAAGAGCTTGCAACGAATATAATACGTTTATTATACGGTTACATGCCACTTTACAGGAGCAGGTTGCCCATAAACTACCCACAATGCATCTCGTTTTGTGACATGCCCACTGAAGAGACTTGCAATTATTTTCCCTGGACTTCTGCTTTCAGAAGTAGTTAATTACTAAGTTATTGTCCTATCCAATAATAATCAAATTCAGAGGCAATCATGTAATATATATATATATTATATTTATATATTATATTATATTTAGTCCCTCGAACTAAAGAGCAGGTCGCGTTCACACCGGAATAAGTCCCTGAGGGAGGATTAGGCAATGATGTCACTTCTTCTTCTTCTTCTTCTGCTTTGGGTTTACTGGCAGGCCGAACTAGGGACTAGTTCCAGATCTTTGTGGTGTGAAACCAAATCTCCCCCCCCCCCCCTCCCTATCGGCCTAGTTCGGGGGGGAAAGTACTCTGGTGTGAAAGCGCCTAATGCAAACATGATGTAAAAACACGACTTAATACGCGACGTTCAACGGGATGTAAAGCATGCAGTAAAACATGCAAACATGGTCTAAATGGCGAAGCAGTGCGACCTCAACGTTAGGTGGTTTTGAGCTCACATCGACTTCCCATCCATTCCTTCGGGGAAACGACAATTTCTTTGCGATTTGCACCAAAAACGTCGAGTCGAATATCTTAGAAAAGTTATAGCTATTTAAATGTTATACTTTTAACTGCACTACATTCATCTGACAGCTTCTGTTTCCACAATATGTTGAAAAAGTTATCAATTCTGATGCTTTGTTATAAAATAATGAATCCGCGGTGGAGCTAGTTACGTTAGCTGCTATTCGTTAGCATCTAAACACGATATCAGACATGAAGTAAAAAACGACGTTAAACAAGTGAAACATGATGTAAACATAAATTAGGAAATGACGCAAACACGATGTAAGAAGTGAAGTAAAAAAACAACATAAAACATCACGTAATTAAACATAATGTGAATATGACGTAGAACCGGACATAAAACCTGACCTTTGACCTATTTAATATATAGAAGTAAGAAGTCATTCCAATGTGTACTAGAGGACAGTAAAAAGAAACAGTTTAAAGAGGAGGTGAGGTCCCCCCCTAGAGGATGTGAGGTCCCCCCCTAGAGGATGTGAGGTCCCCCCTAGAGGATGTGAGGTCCCCCCCTAGAGGATGTGAGGTCCCCCCCTAGAGGATGTGAGGTCCCCCCCTAGAGGATGTGAGGTCCCCCCCTAGAGGATGTGAGGTCCCCCCCTAGAGGATGTGAGGTCCCCCCCCTAGAGGATGTGAGGGCCCACCTAGAGGAGGTGAGGTCCCCCCCTAGAGGAGGTGAGGTCCCCCCTAGAGGATGTGAGGTCCCCCCCTAGAGGATGTGAGGTCCCCCCCTAGAGGATGTGAGGTCCCCCCCTAGAGGATGTGAGGGCCCCCCCTAGAGGATGTGAGGGCCCACCTAGAGGAGGTGAGGTCCCCCCCTAGAGGAGGTGAGGTCCCCCCTAGAGGATGTGAGGTCCCCCCCTAGAGGATGTGAGGTCCCCCCCTAGAGGATGTGAGGTCCCCCCCTAGAGGATGTGAGGTCCCCCCCTAGAGGATGTGAGGTCCCCCCCCTAGAGGAGGTGAGGGCCCACCTAGAGGAGGTGAGGTCCCCCCCTAGAGGATGTGAGGGCCCACCTAGAGGATGTGAGGCCCCCCCTAGAGGATGTGAGGGCCCCCCCTAGAGGATGTGAGGTCCCCCCTAGAGGATGTGAGGTCCCCCCCTAGAGGATGTGAGGTCCCCCCCTAGAGGATGTGAGGTCCCCCCCTAGAGGATGTGAGGGCCCCCCCTAGAGGATGTGAGGTCCCCCCCTAGAGGATGTGAGGGCCCACCTAGAGGATGTGAGGACCCCCCCTAGAGGATGTGAGGTCCCCCCCTAGAGGATGTGAGGTCCCCCCCTAGAGGATGTGAGGCCCCCCCCTAGAGGATGTGAGGTCCCCCCCTAGAGGATGTGAGGGCCCACCTAGAGGATGTGAGGACCCCCCTAGAGGATGTGAGGTCCCCCCCTAGAGGATGTGAGGTCCCCCCCCTAGAGGATGTGAGGGCCCACCTAGAGGATGTGAGGACCCCCCCTAGAGGATGTGAGGTCCCCCCCTAGAGGATGTGAGGTCCCCCCCTAGAGGATGTGAGGACCCCCCCCCTAGAGGATGTGAGGGCCCACCTAGAGGATGTGAGGACCCCCCCTAGAGGATGTGAGGTCCCCCCCTAGAGGATGTGAGGTCCCCCCCTAGAGGATGTGAGGTCCCCCCCTAGAGGATGTGAGGACCCCCCCCTAGAGGATGTGAGGGCCCACCTAGAGGATGTGAGGACCCCCCCTAGAGGATGTGAGGACCCCCCCCTAGAGGATGTGAGGGCCCACCTAGAGGATGTGAGGCCCCCCCCTAGAGGATGTGAGGTCCCCCCCTAGAGGATGTGAGGTCCCCCCCCTAGAGGATGTGAGGGCCCCCCCTAGAGGAGGTGAGGACCCCCCCCCTAGAGGAGGTGAGGACTCCCCTAGAGGAGGTGAGGACCCCCCCTAGAGGAGGTGGGGACCCCCCTAGAGGAGGTGAGGACCCCCCCTAGAGGAGGTGAGGTCCCCCCCTAGAGGAGGTGAGGACCCCCCCCCTAGAGGAGGTGAGGGACCCCCCTAGAGGAGGTGAGGACCCCCCCTAGAGGATGTGAGGTCGCGGCCTAGAGGAGGTGAGGACCCCCCTAGAGGATGTGAGGACCCCCCCTAGAGGAGGTGAGGACCCCCCTAGAGGAGGTGAGGTCCCCCTAGAGGAGGTGAGGACCCCCCTAGAGGATGTGAGGTCCCCCCCTAGAGGATGTGAGGTCCCCCCCCTAGAGGATGTGAGGTCGCACCCTAGAGGATGTGAGGTCCCCCCCTAGAGGATGTGAGGTCCCCCCTAAAGGATGTGAGGTCTCCCCTAGAGGAGGTGAGGTCCCACCCTAGAGGATGTGAGGTCCCCCCCTAGAGGATGTGAGGTCCCCCCCCTAGAGGATGTGAGGTCCCCCCCTAGAGGATGTGAGGTCCCCCCTAAAGGATGTGAGGTCTCCCCCTAGAGGATGTGAGGTCCCCCCCTAGAGGATGTGAGGGCCCCCCCTAGAGGAGGTGAGGACCCTCCCTAGAGGATGTGAGGTCCCCCCCTAGAGAAGGTGAGGTCCCCCCCTAGAGGATGTGAAGTCGCCCCCTAGAGGAGGTGAGGACCCCCCTAGAGGAGGTGAGGACCCCCCCTAGAGGATGTGAAGTCGCCCCCTAGAGGATGTGAGGACCCCCCCTAGAGGATGTGAAGTCGCCCCCTAGAGGAGGTGAAGTCGCCCCCTAGAGGAGGTGAGGACCCCCCTAGAGGAGGTGAGGTCTCCCCCTAGAGGAGGTGAGGACCCCCTAGAGACCCAAACAGGGGGTCCTCTAGGGACCCCCCTAGAGGAGGTGAGGTCCCCCCCTAGAGGATGTGAGGACCCCCCCTAGAGGATGTGAAGTCGCCCCCTAGAGGAGGTGAGGACCCCCCTAGAGGAGGTGAGGACCCCCCTAGAGGAGGTGAGGACCCCCCCTAGAGGATGTGAAGTCGCCCCCTAGAGGAGGTGAGGCCCCCCCTAGAGGAGGTGAGGCCCCCCCTAGAGGAGGTGAGGACCCCCCTAGAGGAGGTGAGGTCCCCCTAGAGGAGGTGAGGACCCCCCTAGAGGAGGTGAGGACCCCCCTAGAGGAGGTGAGGTCCCCCTAGAGGAGGTGAGGACCCCCCTAGAGGAGGTGAGGACCCCCCTAGAGGAGGTGAGGACCCCCTAGAGACCCAAACAGCACACAAAGGTTAAAGGTCAGGATATCATAATGTTAAAATGCTAAATATAGACACTGCAAAACAGAGAGGAGTAAAAGTAGCTCTCATCCTAAAAAAGGTTGGTGACGCCTGACGTAGAACATGCTAACGTGCTAACGTGCTAACGTGCTGTAAATCTACTGTTGAATTTGCTGTTTCTATAAATGTCGTAGTACCCTGATGATGATGCTGTTTATCTAACTGTTTGTCCCCCCTCCCCTCAGCAGCCAAGGTGCATGATGGGATCTTTCCGGCGCCCTCGGCCTCGCTTCATGAGTTCTCCGGTTCTCTCGGACCTGGCCCGGTTCCACGCCAGCTCCCCGTCGCTCTCCAACACCAGGGTGTGGAACAGGTGGAAACATTTAATATGTCATTTACTCAGGATCTCTTCTATCCTTATTGATGTACTACATTTCCCAGAATGCATTGTGACGACCCTTTAAAGTAGAGACACTACATACTGATATCCACCTGAACATCAGCAGGAGAGGACTCTTTAAAGTAGAGACACTACATACTGATACACCTGAACATCAGCAGGAGAGGACTCTTTAAAGTAGAGACACTACATACTGATATACACCTGAACATCAGCAGGAGAGGACTCTTTAAAGTAGAGACACTACATACTGATATACACCTGAACATCAGCAGAAGAGGACTCTTTAAAGTAGAGACACTACATACTGATATACACCTGAACATCAGCAGGAGAGGACTCTTTAAAGTAGAGACACTACATACTGATATACACCTGAACACCAGCAGGAGAGGACTCTTTAAAGTAGAGAGACTACATACTGATATACACCTGAACATCAGCAGGAGAGGACTCTTTAAAGTAGAGACACTACATACTGATATACACCTGAACATCAGCAGGAGAGGACTCTTTAAAGTAGAGACACTACATACTGATATACACCTGAACATCAGCAGGAGAGGACTCTTTAAAGTAGAGACACTACATACTGATATACACCTGAACATCAGCAGGAGAGGACTCTTTAAAGTAGAGACACTACATACTGATATACACCTGAACATCAGCAGGAGAGGACTCTTTAAAGTAGAGACACTACATACTGATATACACCTGAACATCAGCAGGAGAGGACTCTTTAAAGTAGAGACACTACATACTGATATACACCTGAACATCAGCAGGAGAGGACTCTTTAAAGTAGAGACACTACATACTGATATACACCTGAACATCAGCAGGAGAGGACTCTTTAAAGTAGAGACACTACATACTGATATACACCTGAACATCAGCAGAGAGGACCTCTTTAAAGTAGAGACACTACATACTGATATACACCTGAAACATCAGCAGGAGAGGACTCTTTAAAGTAGAGACACTACATACTGATATACACCTGAACACCAGCAGGAGAGGACTCTTTAAAGTAGAGAGACTACATACTGATATACACCTGAACATCAGCAGGAGAGGACTCTTTAAAGTAGAGACACTACATACTGATATACACCTGAACATCAGCAGGAGAGGGAACTCTTTAAAGTAGAGACACTACATACTGATATACACCTGAACATCAGCAGAGAGGACTCTTTAAGTAGAGGACACTACATACTGATATACACCTGAACATCAGCAGGAGAGGACTCTTTAAAGTGAGACACTACATACTGATATACACCTGAACATCAGCAGGAGAGGACTCTTTAAAGTAGAGACACTACATACTGATATACACCTGAACATCAGCAGGAGAGGACTCTTTAAAGTAGAGACACTACATACTGATATACACCTGAACATCAGCAGGAGAGGACTCTTTAAAGTAGAGACACTACATACTGATATACACCTGAACACCAGCAGGAGAGGACTCTTTAAAGTAGAGAGACTACATACTGATATACACCTGAACATCAGCAGGAGAGGACTCTTTAAAGTAGAGACACTACATTACTGATATACACCTGAACATCAGCAGGAGAGAACTCTTTAAAGTAGAGACACTACATACTGATATACACCTGAACATCAGCAGGAGAGGACTCTTTAAGTAGAGACACTACATACTGATATACACCTGAACAATCAGCAGGAGAGGACTCTTTAAAGTAGAGACACTACATACTGATATACACCTGAACATCAGCAGGAGAGGACTCTTTAAAGTAGAGACACTACATACTGATATACACCTGAACATCAGCAGGAGAGGACTCTTAAAGTAGAGACACTACATACTGATATACACCTGAACTCAGCAGGAGAGGACTCTTTAAAGTAGAGGACACTACATACTGATATACACCTGAACATCAGCAGGAGAGGACTCTTTAAAGTAGAGACACTACATACTGATATACACCTGAACACCAGCAGAGAGGGACTCTTTAAAGTAGAGAGACTACATACTGATATACACCTGAACATCAGCAGGAGAGGACTCTTTAAAGTAGAGACACTACATACTGATATACACCTGAACATCAGCAGGAGAGAACTCTTTAAAGTAGAGACACTACATACTGATATACACCTGAACCTCAGCAGGAGAGGACTCTTTAAAGTAGAGACACTACATACTGATATACACCTGAACATCAGCAGGAGAGGACTCTTTAAAGTAGAGACACTACATACTGATATACACCTGAACATCAGCAGGAGAGGACTCTTTAAAGTAGAGACACTACATACTGATATACACCTGAACATCAGCAGGAGAGGACTCTTTAAAGTAGAGGACACTACATACTGATATACACCTGAAATCAGCAGGAGAGGACTCTTTAAAGTAGAGACACTACATACTGATATACACCTGAACATCAGCAGGAGAGGACTCTTTAAAATGTTTCCTCAGTAAACTTGAGCACAGAGCACTGAACGGCGAATCTCACAACACAGATATTATCTCCATGTATTATGACACAACCTTGTGGTTGTGTGTGTGTGTGTGTGTGTGGTTGTGTGTGTGTGTGTGTGTGTGTGTGGTGTGTGTGTGTGTGTGTGTGTGTGTGTGTGTGTGTGTGTGTGGTGTGTGTGTGTGTGGTGTGTGTGTGTGTGTTGTGTGTGTGTGTGTGTGTGTGTGTGTGTGTGTGTGTTGTGTGTTGTGGTGTGGTGTGTGTGTGTGTGTGGTGTGTGTGTGTGTCGTGTGGGTGTGTGTGTGTGTGTGTGTGTGGTGTGTGTGTGTGTGTGTGTGTTTGTGTGTGTGGTGTGTGTGTGTGTGTGTGTGTGTGTGTGTGTGTGTGTGTGTGTGTGTGTGTGTGTGTGTGTGTGTGTGTGTGTGTGTGTGTGATGGGTCTAACAGGAGCTGTAAAGTGCTGTGTGCTGTTTTCCACAACAGGTTCAGTCAGATTGTTGTTTTCATGTCAGATGTTTTTAGTTCTCTTTAAGTAATAATTGTATATATTTATTATTTGCACACGTAGATATCTGACATTTCTATTACTTATATTATTTATTTGAATTCGAGTTATTCGTTCTTTTGTATTTTTGTGTACACGTGCATCAATTGTACATTAGATCCAGAAATAAAGCGTTTTAATGAGGGATGTAAATAATGTACGTCACGGGCTCGGAGCTATCGCTGTAAGAGAATATATATATTTATATCTATTCATCTTCAGAACACAACAACGTGTTCTTGGCTTGATGCAGTCCTCTGTGTGAATGAAACCAAACATTCATTATAAAAATACAATTGAAACGGACTCAGCTTGTAAATGTCTGTGATGGAGAATGAAGGAATGGCTGACAACGTGAGCGCGGCTCGGAAGGCTGCGGAACTCTGCGGAGGCTTCCTGTCGGCGCAGGATGTTTAGTAGAAGCGGAGGTGGCAGCCAGGGCCACTTCCTGTCAACCAGCTGTGACACACACACACACACACACACACACACACACACACACTGACTGATGGCAGTGACTGTCTGTTGCTCTTCTTTTATTTTGATGGAGTGGTAGAGAAAGACTGAAAACATTGTGTGTGGTGTGTGTGTGTGTGTGTGTGTGTGTGTGTGTGTGTGTGTGTAAACTCATGTGAACAGAGTGAATATTATGGCATCTGGAGCAGCTTTGAGAT
>JAMFTG010001414.1:0-12500 GCA_023974075.1 Chaenocephalus aceratus | reverse complement strand
AACTAGACACTCACACACCGACTGAAGAGGAAACCAAACCTCACTGTAAAAAGTGGTTCAACTAGCAAAGGAAGGCTGTCAGGAAACACAGCGAGGACCGCAGTCAACCAATACTAAACTAACCCAAGCACTCTAAGCACACTAGTCTAAGCACACTAACACGGTCCACACTAGCTAACCCCAGAGCGAAGAGCAGACAGCGAGAGGCGTCTGTTCCTCAGCAGAGCCTCCAGAGTGGAGATAGTCCGCGGCTTGGGAGTCCCTCTCAGCCGGCGTGCGCTTGGCTCAGCGTCCTCTCCAGCCGGTGTGCGCTGGGCTTGCGCAGGGATTGGAGAACGGTCGGGCCCGGCGTGCTCCAATCAGGTCCTTCGGAAGTGGACCAGGAGATGACAGCCAATGATGTTGGGGCAAACCACACAGCTCATTTACATAATCACAACACAGCTGCAGGACAATCACAGACAGGTTACTGTGTGTGTGTGTGTGTGTGTGTGTGTGTGTGTGTGTGTGTTGTGTGTGTGTGTGTGTGTGTGTGTGTGTGTGTGTGTGTGTGTGTGTGTGTGTGTGTGTGTGTGGTGTGTGTGTGTGTGTGTGTGTGTTGTGTGTGTGTGTGTGTGTGTGGTGTGTGTGTGTGTGTGTGTGTGTGTGTGTGTGTGTGTGTGTGTGTGTGTGTGTGTGTGTGTGTGTGTGTGTGTGTGTGTGTGTGTGTGTGTGTGTGTGTGTTGTGTGTGTGTGTGTGTGTGTGTGTGGCTCCACTGGACTCCGTTGTTTACTTCCGGAACATAGTGACCATCACTATGGAACGCTCCTATTGGCTAGCGCTCCGAACACATTGCACTCTGAGTATGTTCCTCTGCCTCCTCCTAGTGCTACAAGTCCAGCAGTGCAGGGATGTCGTGTTTCCTCTGCTGGTCCTGAAGGGCAGCATCTCCCTGGTCCAATGGGATTGCTCCGTGTGATTTTTGATTATTGCAGGAGATCAAGAAACACTAACATTTGAGAAAAGCCTACAAATTCTCTCGGACTATAAAGTCAACAATTTACAGAATATCCAAAATAAATCTCTTAAAGGTGGGGGGGGGGAGAGAAACCGACTCGAGTTACACGTGTTGTTATATTCCATGGAATGCTCTGAAGGCCCCGACAGCAATGAATATCTGAAGTGCTTTGAAGCCGTAGCGCTGCAGAAAGCTCGACCAATCATCTGAGCCGGCTGAAGTGACTGGATGGTCTACCTGCCTGCCAGCCTTCCATCGGGGCACACACTGATCTCTGCTCTCATTGGTCACGTGTGTGTTGGAGGAGGGGCTCTGTGAGGAGGGGCTCTGTGAGGGAGGGACTCTGTGAGGAAGGGGGCTCTGTGGGGGAGGGGCTCTGTGAGGGAGGGGCTCTGTGAGGGAGGGCTCTGTGAGGGAGGGGCTCTGTGAGGGAGGGGCTCTGTGAGGGAGGGGCTCTGTGAGGGAGGGGGCTCTGTGAGGAGGGGCTCTGTGGGGAGGGGCTCTGTGAGGAAGGGGCTCTGTGGGGGAGGGGCTCTGTGAGGGAGGGGCTCTGTGAGGAAGGGGCTCTGTGGGGGAGGGGCTCTGTGGGGGAGGGGCTCTGTGAGGAAGGGGCTCTGTGGGGGAGGGCTCTGTGAGGAAGGGGCTCTGTGGGGGAGGGGCTCTGTGGGGGAGGGGCTTGAGGAAGGGGCTCTGTGGGGGAGGGGCTCTGTGAGGGAGGGGCTCTGTGAGGAAGGGGCTCTGTGAGGAAGGGGCTCTGTGGGGGAGGGGCTCTGTGGGGAGGGGCTCTGTGAGGGAGGGGCTCTGTGAGGAAGGGACTCTGTGAGGAAGGGGCTCTGTGGGGGAGGGGCTCTGTGAGGAAGGGGCTCTGTGGGGGAGGGGCTCTGTGAGGAAGGGGCTCTGTGGGGGAGGGGCTCTGTGAGGGAGGGGCTCTGTGAGGGAGGGGCTCTGTGGGGGAGGGGCTCTGTGAGGGAGGGGCTCTGTGAGGGAGGGGCTCTGTGAGGAAGGGGCTCTGTGGGGGAGGGGCTCTGTGGGGGAGGGGCTCTGTGAGGAAGGGACTCTGTGAGGAGGGGGGCTCTGTGGGGGAGGGGCTCTGTGAGGAAGGGACTCTGTGAGGAGGGGCTCTGTGAGGGAGGGGCTCTGTGAGGGAGGGGCTCTGTGAGGAAGGGGCTCTGTGGGGAGGGGCTCTGTGGGGGAGGGGCTCTGTGAGGAAGGGACTCTGTGAGGAGGGGCTCTGTGGGGGAGGGGCTCTGTGAGGAAGGGACTCTGTGAGGAGGGGACTCTGTGAGGAGGGGCTCTGTGAGGAAGGGACTCTGTGAGGAGGGGCTCTGTGGGGGAGGGGCTCTGTGAGGAAGGGACTCTGTGAGGAGGGGCTCTGTGGGGGAGGGCTCTGTGAGGAAGGGACTCTGTGAGGAGGGCTCTGTGGGGGAGGGGCTCTGTGAGGGAGGGGCTCTGACCCCCTCTGACCCCTGTCTCCTGACCCCTGTCTCCTGACCCCTGTCTCCTGACCCCTGTCTCCTGAGCCCTATCTCCTGTGTCCTGTCTCCTGTCTCCTGACCCCTGTCTCCTGAGCCCTATCTCCTGTGTCCTGTCTCCTGTCTCCTGACCCCTGTCTCCTGAGCCCTATCTCCTGTGTCCTGTCTCCTGTCTCCTGACCCCTGTCTCCTGAGCCCTATCTCCTGTGTCCTGTCTCCTGTCTCCTGATCCCTGTCTCCTGTTTAAAAAAACACACTACATTTTTTCGTAAATCTCAGACATTTATCTTAAAAATTATGTTTTTTTCCGTAAATTTTTTGTCGTTTAAATCTCACCCCTGTTTCCTGTTTCCTCTCTCCTGACTCCTGTCTCCTGACTCCTCTCTCCTGTCTCCTCAGACCCCCCGCGCCACCAAGAGGTGCGGGCGCCCTCCCCGGCGACGCGCTGTCTCTCGGCCCCCTGGTGGAGACGGAGGGCGAGGCGTACCTGGAGAAGACGGGCGGCGTGCGGCGCCACACGGTCGCCAACGTGCACTGTGACGAGGGGGGCGTGACCTTCATGCTGGGGGCGGGGCCTATGGCTCCCAAGGGGGGACGCAGGGGGGTCACCTGCAGATAGACACTGGATGCAGAGCTGCAAACTGCAGGGACAGGAAGTGACATCACGGGATGGAAAGCACGAGGATCCGCGGAAGAAATCGTTTTTTTCAGAAAATACCACAAAGTGACACGAATTCTCTGACGATACGAACGACTGAAAGTGGATAGAAATTGAAATTGTCAAAGACCAAGTACAAACAACCTCAGGGACAGGAAGTGACATCACGGGAGGGGAAATGAGAGGGGGATCCACGGAAGAACGGTTTTCTCCGAAAATACCACAAAGAGACACGAATTGGTAAAATAGACAGAATGATAATATATATATAAATAAGCATAATATATCTGACGACAACACAAAGACTGAAAATGGTCAGAGCTCAAGAACAAACCACTTCCTGCAGGATCCACGGAAGAAGAGGAAACGATTATTTTTCTGAATTCCATTATTTTCTCAGAAATTGCATCAAATGAACAAAAAGTGACGCGAATTCTCCGACGACACAAAACGACTGAACATCCGCACCGAACGGAAAGTCACTGAAACAGAGATAGGACGACTGGAAATAAGCACAATATATTTCAAAATAGAGAGAAAGGACTGAAAAGAGAAACGACTCAAAGTGAAGGGTCCTTGGAAGAGAACGGGTTTCTCAGAACATACCGCAAAGAGGACACGACTTCTCTGCCGATACGAAGCGACTGAAAGCGGCCGGAAGAAAAGCAGCACGACTGGAAAAATATACAAAGCTAATTCAAAAAGACACAAAGAAACAAACAACAACATATAAATAACTACAAGGACACACAAATCACCGCGAGAGACTACAAAGTACCTCAGATCTTGGAAGAGAAAGGACGACGCTAAGGAAATCACAGCCGAGGAGAACTTTGAACATTGAGAACAAAATCTACAAATGAAGCAAAAGATTAGAATAGAGAAATAGATGCAAAACGACGAGTAGCAGAAGAAATGGAGAGATCAAAGGATGGGACAGGAAGTGAAAGAATGGGACAGGAAGTGAAAGGATGTGACAGGAAGTGAAAGGATGTGACAGGAAGTGAAAGGATGGGACAGGAAGTGAAAGGATGGGACAGGAAGTGAAAGGATGGGACAGGAAGTGAAAGGATGAGACAGGAAGTGAAAGGATGAGACAGGAAGTCAAAGGATGAGACAGGAAGTGAAAGGATGGACGGGAAGTGAAAGGATGGGACGGGAAGTGAAAGGATGAGACAGGAAGTGAAAGGATGGGACAGGAAGTGAAAGGATGGGACAGGAAGTGGGATCTCGATGTAAATGCGTTTCTCTTTTAACATTCTTAATGATTAATAAAGATTATTAAATTTAAAAAGCTGTGTTTGTTTAATCTGTCTGAAACCAGCAGTCTGCTCTGATTGGTCAGCTGGCCGACTCTGTTGTGATTGGTCGACCGGCTGCTTTGAGATGTCCCGCCTCCTTAGCCTATCACGAACAATGTGTTGCCAGCGCTAGCCAATAGGAGAGCAGGGGAGTGTTGCGTAGTGATGTCACCGTGTTCCGTAGTGATGTCACCGTGTACGTAGTGATGTCACCGTGTTCCGTAGTGATGTCACCGTGTTACGTAGTGATGTCACCGTGTTCCGTAGTGATGTACCGTGTTACGTAGTGATGTCACCGTGTTCCGTAGTGATGTCCACCGTGTTCCGTAGTGATGTCACCGTGTTCCGTAGTGATGTCACTGTGTTCCGGAAGCCTCTTTTTTAATAATGTGGAAATTAACAGAATAAAAAAAAAACTGTTTTTTATTTAATTTACACTTTTTTACTTTGTTTTATTTGAAATGTACTTACATATAAACAGTAAGGGGATTTAATTTGTAACAAAACATCACCCCCCGGGGCCCTAAATGCAGATTAATCCGCCGCTGAAAATAGTCCGCAACGGATACTTTATTTACCCCAGTTTTGGGTCTAAAGACAAAACTCTATAGAGAGCTGCAGTGACGCGTCCTAAAACCCTGGAGTAAGCTGCTGGTTCCCTCGACAAAAAAGCAACGAGATTTCTCCATAGGATTTTAGAAAATAGCTCGAAATAATTTAAGAGGACAGATCACGTTTTGTTCAGCCGGATAATCTCCACGTCTACTTTGATAATGTTCTAATCATAACTCTAATGTCCAGAAGCTACATGCTAACGTGATGCTACAAAGGAGCTACAGCCGAGTCCAGCCGCACGACTTCAACGTCACGCCGACTTCAGATCCAGATTCAAACACTCAGATTCTAGATGGAACGAGTTGAAGCGTTTGTCTGAACACTTTGCAGGAGGCAGGGACTGGCTTTCAAGCTGAACAGAAACTACCTCAGAGGAGTGTTCACGTGTTCGGCATCATGACGTACAACGGCCTCCACGACTTCTGGAGTGGAGTGCACCAGCTGGGCGTAACTCTACGTCCGACGTAGAACCGAAGGTTAAGACCAAACTAAAGTTATGACTAGTCACCACTTAGACTCAAGCCCTGTATGCGCTGCGCCCCGGTGTAACTTGTACGCCTAGTATGGAGCAGGCGTAAATCGGAAAGACAGACTAGTATCCATAGTAACGTAAAACAGGCAAGAAGGATATGAACGATGGCAGGGCGTCTTGTTTACATGTTTAACAATGAAAGGGCATTAAGAAGAGAAAGAGTCGTCCGTGATCGAACAATCCCACGGGACGTCTGTTCAGTGAACTGAGAGAGAGGTTCCGGCAGACGAGCCCTTTTGATTTGATCGAGGAGATCTCCCTCGACTCCAGCACGGATCAGATCGAGACGCTGCGCTCTCCCCACCCGTGCAGCTGCTGATTGCGCTCAGATTCTACGCCAACGGGGCCTTTCAGAATACTGTGGGAGACATGATTAATGTTCATCGCACAGCTGCATGTCGGGCGATAAGACGCGTTCCATTGGCCCTCCAGCACCGATTTCTCTCTCCGCCAGTTCCCGCTGTAGCTCTGACAAACCCCTCTTTCTCTTTCGGGGTGTGGCCATTTGGGATTCCCCTCGAGTCATCGCTGACGCTGTGGGTGAGGGACTTCCCTCTTCTCTGCGGTCCTCTGAGTCTGTAAAATGGTAAAAATGGCGTTGCTTGGCAACAATGACTGTTTCGCGTGTATTGAGGTGGACGCGCATCTTAAGACCAGGCGCAGCTACGCCCGAGACTAGCCACTTGGTGCACTCGGTTGTAAATTCAAATCACTACGTCGGACGTAGCTAAGCCCGACGTTAGAGATAAGCCCTACTTTTTACGCCCAGCTGGTGCACTCCACTTCTGTAGTCCTGTTCAGCCGCTCGGTAACAACAATCGATTCTCAGACACGTCCACTCTTCAGAAATCACAGTGGGGTCACCATCAATCCGTCTTCTCCGCTTATCCGTGGTCGGGTCTCGTTCCAGCAGAGAGCCCCAAACGTTCCTGTCCCCTCATCCACCAGCTCTGACTGGGGGGTCCCGAGGCGCTCCCAGGCCAGAAGAGATATAATCCCTCCACCTGGTCCTAGGTCTACCCCTTGGTCTCCTCCCAGCTGGACGTGCTGGAACACCTCCCTAGGGAGGCGCCCAGGTGGCATCCTAACTAGGTGCCGAACCACCTCAACTGGCTCCTTTCGACGCGAAGGAGGAGCGGCTCAACTCCGAGTCCCTCCCTGATGACCGAACCTCTCACCTTATCCCTAAGGGAGACACCAGCCACCCTGCGGAGGAAACCCATCTCGGCCGCTTGTATCCGCGATCTGGTTCTTTGGGTCATGAGTAGGGTTGGGTACCGAGAACGTACCGGTTCCAACATTTCGATTCCAACGGCGTCATTTAGAAATGTGAATTTCGGTTCCGCTTTTCGATTCCTGAGGAAATGTTCCTCGCCGCTCTCCGTAGCCTACTGTGTGACTGCGGCGGGGCGGGGAATGTAGCGTTGTACCTACACTTCCTACAGCGTAACCTGAGACCAGGGCCGGCCCGTTGCACTGGCGTTAGATGTTCGCCTAGGGCGCCAGATCTGTGAGGCGCTGCGCTGACAGCTCTGGGAGGAAAACAAATGTTTTGACCGTTGGTGCTCATCCTGATGTTCGGCCTCGATGTAACAACATTCATAATTAAGTAAATGTAACACCCTTTTCACCCCGGTTACACGTTTCATTTGCCCTGTACGACGGGCGCTGCAAGTGATGAAAATGGGGGATGTGGGCTTATCTGGCAACCGCAGCTCACAGCCAACGTGCGAGTGAGCGAGGGAGAAAGGGAGAAAGGGAGGGCGCTGTTGTTATTAGCATCTGGTGCTAGCTGCGCTAACGGATATAAGAAGACGTGTCTCCAGTGATGTGGAGGGAGAGTCCTCTCCAGTCAGACTGAGGCTGATAACTTCAGCTCAGTGAGGTAAAGGACTCTGAGGGTTCAGATAGTTCACTTTAGTCTAAGTTCAAACGGTTTGGTCACAATTTATGTAAACACATATTTCCAAGGCTCTCCTTTATAATGATTGGGATGAAACAGGTTTGAAATCATTCCAGTGTAAACTATAGGACAGTAAACCAGACATATCGTTTAAACTGGAGAGATAAAAAAATATGCATAAATAAAATAGTAAAATAAGATCTGAATGAACAACAAACATAAAATACGTTGCATGTATTTGTTATTGGCTATGGGTTATTGGTTATGCTCACATACTGATTTAATTATTAAAATGTAAACCGATCTTTTTCATATGGGTGTTTAGAGTCGTACCCTAGATCTAGTCTCTAGTCATTCTGCTCAAAGTGCACCAGATTGAAGCGTTTTGCTTTAAAATGTTCAAACCTTTCTTCCCGGTACGCCTGAGAGGCAGATATGCTGGTTTTTCTCAACAAGAACTTAATAATTTGTTTTACCCTGCCCCTCAAAGAACCGGAATTGAGAACCGTTAAGAACCGGAATCGAAATTGTGGAAATTCAAACGATACCCAGCCCTACTCATGACCCGTCCTTCATGACCAGAGGTGAGGGTAGGAACGAACATGGCCCGGTAGACAGAGAGCTTTGCCTTCTGGCTCCGCTCCCTTCTCGTCACACGGTGCGGTAAAACGACTGCAGTACCGCTCCCGCTGCTCCGGCTCTCCGGCCCGTCTCACGCTCCATTGTTCCCTCACTCGAGAACAAGACCCCGAGATACTTGAACTCCTTCACTTGGGGTAAGGACTCATTCCCTACTTGGAGTGGACAGTCCATCGGTTTCCTGCTGAGAACCATGGCCTCAGATGTGGAGGTGCGGACCAGTGCGGTCCCTGCTGATGGATTTAATGTTGTAGAATCAATCAATCAATCAATCAATCAATCAATCAATCAATCAATGTTTATTTATAGCCCAATATCACAAATGTTACATTGTCTCAGTGTCTCACAGTGTGTACAGAATATCAGTATGACAATACGACACCCTCTGTCCTCAGACCCTCTGTCCTCAGACCCTCTGTCCTTAGACCCTCTGTCCTCAGACCCTCTGTCCTCAGACCCTCTGTCCTCAGACCCTCTGTCCTCAGACCCTCTGTCCTTAGACCCTCTGTCCTCAGACCCTCTGTCCTCAGACCCTCTGTCCTCAGCCCTCTGTCCTCAGACCCTCTGTCCTCAGACCCTCTGTCCTTAGACCCTCACATCGTACAAGGAAACACTTCCAGAGAAAACCCACAGTTTAAGGGAACATGGGAGAAACCTCAGGGAGAGCAGCAGAGGAGGATCCTCTCCAGGACGGACAGACGTGCAATAGATGCCATGTGTAAATTGAAAAGATAATACATTTGCAACATAGGCATTTCCTCAGGCATCGAAAAGCGGAACCGAAATTCACATTTCTAAATGATGCCGTTGGAATCGAAATGTTGGAACCGGTTCCGAACCGGAACCGGTTCTCGGTACCCAACCCTAGTCATGACCGAAAGAACGAGATCGCGGATACAAGCGGCCAAGATGGGTTTTCTCCGCAGGGTGGCTGGTGTCTCCCTCAGGGATAAGGTGAGAAGTTCGGTAGAACAAAATGTGATCCGTCTCTTCAATGCGTCACCACAGACCTTATTTCCAGCTATTTTCCAAAACCCTACGGAGAGATCCCATTGGCTCTGAGACGAGGGAACAGGAAGTGGTGAAATGCTGACTCACGTCCGGGTTTCAGGACTCGTCACTGCCCTGCTCAACAACGCTGTAAATAATGAAAGACGAGTCCGGTGATTTGAAATGTGTTTTAATATTACATCCAGAACTACAAAACGAGTTAAAAACATCCAAACACTTTTCGTCGTCATCGTGAACAAATGTGTAATATTTCCCCAGCCTTTAAACGCGTCAAGCATAAATGTTAATTCACTATTTGTTAGCATGGTGTGCTAACGGCTAGCAGTGTGTTCTCTCTGACGTAGTTTCCTACGAGGCTCTTATTTGTTTCTCACAAACATCTCAAAGACTTGGCACTGAACATGTATTTTATAAAAATCCCTTAAACTGCAGGAGACTAAACTCCGGTCACAAAATAAAGTACATTTGAGTTAATGAATATACTTTGTAATGAATGAGTGCTATTCCCCGGTTGTACTAACGATGTACATAGTATGCCTACGATGTATTTAATTTGGGCTTCTAAAGATACACTAATCATTTTAATGTTAAAAAAAGTGCTTGACATAAATATATATTACATAAGTAAACATAAAAAATAATCAAGCGTGCCATTTACATTTTAATAAAAAATCTAAATTATAATTAATTATATTTAAATGTATTATTCACAGTTTTTGGGATATTAAATATATATATAATTGGTATTTATTATAAGTGGATTAGCAGTGATATATAATTGATAAGAATAGGGAATGATTATTTTTTAATATATTTGAAAACACTTAAAGTTAAGTTGGAATAAAGTGCATCTTTAAGAAGTGAATAAATACATTTATAAAGTACTTTAAATATTATAATGTATAGGACATGTATTTTGCGTTCACTTAAATATCATTTAATTTAAGTGTGAATAAAGTGCATTTTTAAAAAGCTTGACGCTAAATCTTTAGAAGCAATAATAATATATAATAAGCAAATTAGATCAATTGTTAGTACATTGGAATAGCACCTGTAGTAATTAGTCATCTGTGCACAGTAAGTATACTAAATATACTAAATAAAGTTTAAATGTTTTTTTACCATGAGCAGTATTCAGTTTCTACGGAAGAGGATTAGGGACACTTGGGAATTAAAAAGAATATATATTAAAAAAAAAGAAAATTCAGAAAAATAATCAGAATTCAAAAGATTTTCTCAGAAGTCTGAGATTAAAGTCAGAATTGTTCTAAAATTATATCAGAATTCCGACTTTTCATAAGAAGAAAAATATGGAATTGTTTTTCAGAAAATATCAGAATTACGATTTTTTTCCCTCGGAAATAAGATTTAATTTAATTTAGTCAGAATTCTTCTCAGAATTATGCAATTTTCCAAAAAATATATATACTACATTTTTATTCAGAATTCCGACTTTTTGGATAAAGTAAACAAATCGGACGTAAAAAATACTTTTTTTCTCAGAATTCCAAGATTAAAATCAGAATTATGAGATTGTCAAAGAATTTTACTGTAATACATTTTTACTCAGAATTCCGACTTTTAGGATAAAGTAAACTTTCCGATATTAAAATCAGAGGTAAAAAAAACTTTTCCCAGAATTGCGAGATATAAAAAAAAATACAAAATACATTTAAACTTATCTTTTCATAATTCTGAGATTAGGACAGAAATCTGAGGGGGAAAAATATTTCAAATTTTTTCAAAAAATCACAGAATTCTGCCTTTAATTTAACAAATTGAAAAATAAATCACTCTTTTGGTAAAATCTCCCCAAAATGACACCTGGCCCTGATCCTCTTCCTACATTTCACATTTACGGAAAGATTCATTCAACTTCAGCAGGAAAGGTTTCTCCACGAGATTAAAGGCAGCGATTCAACTCGAGTTTAAAACATTTGTTGATTTCATTCATAATGTTCTGTTTTTTTACAGATGACTTTCGTATTTCTGGCACTTTGTAGGCTTTAAAAAGTCTTTGAATAAAAACCGTTGTAAACTAATAACTTTACAACAAAGCAACATGTGTCCTGGATACTTTGATTACTAATATCAGATATAAATCTCTGTTTATTTTCTGCAGATTGTAAAATCAGTGACATCTTCAGCACACTTTTAATGGAATGTTTTAAAGCGCTGTGATTGGATGTTTGATATTGAAATGCATCTTGGGAGTAGTAGTTGGCTTTTTGTAGCTTTCACTTTAAGAGGTTCATGTCAAACAAAAAAAAGAACATCTATGTTAGAACGTTTCTGTGAACTGACGAAAAGTAAAAAAAACCTGTGGAAATACAATCTGAAGGAGAGGAGTAAACTACGACTCCCAGGGTGCATTGCAGTAAAAAAACATCCAATCACAAAGCTTAAAAATCTGAACAGAAGTTAAATATCTCACTTATGTTTACAGTCTGTATTTTAAAGGAGTTCCACTTTTGGATGCTGTGTTTTGAATTAGCACCTCTGACTTAAATCCTTAGCAACAGCCGCTGAGGCTCATGGGAAATGTAGTTTATTAGACCATTCCGCCATTTCCGAGATAATAATAATAATAAACATCGTTCATAATAAATTATTACAGCTGTTTTCACATCAGTATGAAAACCGCACACCACCCGCACACCAAACACACACGCACACAAACACACACACACACACACACACACACACACACACACACACACACACACACACACACACACACACACCACACCTTCACATTGATATTCTATATCTGTTATGTTACAGCATCTCTTCGTCCCTGAACCCTTGCGACCTCTATGTGACGTTTCTATGGTAACCCGGTCGCGGCGGCGAGTACAGTCTTTGCTCAGTGTCGCCCTCTGATGGACGGACTACGTAAGTGCAGGTCTCTTCTTCTTCTTCTTCCGCTCCCTGATTGGCTGCAGTGTCAGGTTCCTGTCTTCTGATTGGCCAGCCAGCAGGGCAGCTCTCCACACCTGAAAAAAAGTCTATATTTATTTATTTTTATTTTTAACTAACATTTACATTTCTTTACATAATGATGTGTTTCTTATAATGAAAAAGTCTTATTTTATTTTTTGTTTGGACAGAAAATTGGTAGACTTGAGAGAGAATAATACTATAGTTTACAAGCTCTGTGATTGGATGTTTGATGGTGAAACTGCATCTTGGGAGTAGTAGTTGGCTGCTGTAGCTCTCACTTTAAGAACATTTATTTATTCTTGCAAAACAAAATACAAACATTAGGAAAGGAAAACTTAATAAGAACGAGTCATCATATTTATCAAAAACCAAAAAAAAAAAAACCTGTGTGTGTCACCTCTCTCAGGGGGGTCTGGCTGCTCAGGAAG
>JAMFTG010001413.1:0-33964 GCA_023974075.1 Chaenocephalus aceratus | reverse complement strand
TGGAATCAGGGTTAGCTGTTTTAAACTGTTAGCCTAGCTTAGCATTAAGACTGGAATCAGGGTTAGCTGTTTTAACTGTTAGCCTAGCTTAGCATTAAGACTGGAATCAGGTTAGCTGTTTTAACTGTTAGCCTAGCTTAGCATTAAGACTGGAATCAGGGTTAGCTGTTTTAACTGTTAGCCTAGCTTAGCATTAAGACTGGAATCAGGGTTAGCTGTTTTAAACTGTTAGCCTAGCTTAGCATTAAGACCTGAATCAGGGTTAGCTGTTTTTAACTGTTAGCCTAGCTTAGCATTAGACTGGAATCAGGGTTAGCTGTTTTAAACTGTTAGCCTAGCTTAGCACTAAGACCTGAATCATCAACATTTGAACATCATGATTTTCAGAGACATTACCTGACACACCCCATCTGTCTTTAATCACTGTCTGTGTACCTGTCTGTCTCTACTTGTCTCTCTATCTGTCTGTCCATCTGTATACCTGTCTCTCCACCTGTGTACCTGTCTGTCTCTACTTGTCTCTCTTACCTGTCTGTCTCTACTTGTCTCTCTACCTGTCTGTCCATTTGTATACCTGTCTCTCCACCTGTGCACCTGTCTGTCTACCTGTCTGTCTCTACTTGTCTCTCTACCTGTCTGTCCATTTGTATACCTGTCTCTCCACCTGTGTACCTGTCTGTCTACCTGTCTGTCTCTACTTGTCTGTCTCTACTTGTCTGTCTCTACTTGTCTCTCTACCTGTCCTGTCTCTACTTGTCTCTCTATCTGTCTGTCCATCTGTATACCTGTCTCTCCACCTGTGTACCTGTCTGTCTACCTGTCTGTCTCTACTTGTCTCTCTATCTGTCCATCTCTACTTGTCTCTCTCTACCTGTCTGTCCACCTGTGTACCTGTCTGTCCCACCTGTCTGTCCCCCTGTGTGTCTCTCCACCTGTCTGTCTGTCCCCTGTGTGTCTCTCCCTATAGTTTCCGTCTGGTCCCCTTCCTGACGGGAGCTCCGGGCTGTGATGGACTGGGTCTGGACGGACACCACTCTGTCTCTGTCCTCCTGGATCTGTGTGGAGGACGTGTACGCGCACTGCTTCGTGCTCAAGTGCTGGAGGGAGTCTGAGAAGGTTACCTGACCACTCACCTGTACTGTGTGTGTAGTGTGTGTATCTGTAGCTATACTGAATGTGTAGTGTGTACTTGTACATGGTGGTACCTGATGTTTGTTGTATTGTGTATACTTGTACGCAGAGGTACCCGCAGCCTCGTGGTCAGAAGAAGAAGAGGGTAGTGAAGTACGGGATGGGGGGTCTGATCGTTCTGCTGCTGATCTGCATCGTCTGGTTCCCGCTGCTCTTCATGTCTCTCGTTAAGTCTGTTGCCGGTGTCAACAACCGACCAATCGATGTCTCTCTGACCATCACACTGGGCGGGTTCCAGGTAAACACACCTGTAAACACACCTGTAAACCACACCTGTACACTCCCCTGTAGACACACCTGTACACACACCTGTACACTCACCTGTACACTCACCTGTACACTCACCTGTACACTCCCCTGTAGACACACCTGTACACACACTGTACACTCACCTGTAGACACACCTGTACACTCACCTGTATACACACCTGTACACACCTGTACACTCCCCTGTAGACCACACCTGTACACTCACCTGTAGACACACCTGTATACACACCTGTAACACTCACCTGTAGACACACCTGTACACACACTGTACACTCACTGTACACTCACCTGTAACACTCACCTGTAGACACACCTGTACACTCACCTGTAGACACACCTGTACACTCACCTGTAGACACACCTGTATACACACCTGTACACTCACCTGTAGACACACCTGTACACTCACCTGTAGACACACCTGTACACTCACCTGTTACACTCACCTGTAGACACACCTGTACATCACCTGTAGACACACCTGTACACTCACCTGTAGACACACCTGTACACTCACCTGTATACACACACCTGTACACTCACCTGTAGACACACCTGTACACTCACCTGTATACACACCTGTACACTCACCTGTACACTCACTGTACACTCACCTGTAGACCACACCTGTACACTCACCTGTATACCCACCTGTACACTCACCTGTAGACACACCTGTACACTCACCTGTACACTCACCTGTACCTCACCTGTAGACACACCTGTACACTCACCTGTATACACACCTGTACACACACCTGTATACACACCTGTACACTCACTGTACACTCACCTGTACACACCTGTACACTCACTGTAGCACACCTGTACACTCACCTGTACACTCACCTGTAGACACACCTGTACTCTCACCTGTACTCTCACCTGTACACACACCTGTACACTCCACCTGTACTCTCACCTGTACACACACCTGTACACACACCTGTACACCTCACCTGTACTCTCACCTGTACACACACCTGTACACTCACCTGTAGACACACCTGTAGACACACCTATAGACACACTGTACACTCACATGTAGACACACCTGTACACTCACCTGTACACTCACCTGTACACTCACCTGTACACACACCTGTACACTCACATGTAGACACACATGTAGACTCACCTGTACACTCACCTGTACACTCACTTGTTGTTGTCTCAGCCAATCTTCACGATGAGTGCTCGCAGAACCAGCTCAGAGACCTGACGGAGGACGACTTCAGCTCCTTCAGCAGCTCCTACAGCCTACCTGTAAGTGATGCTACACACCTGATGCTACACACCTGATGCTACACACCTGTAAGTGATGCTACACACCTGATGCTACACACCTGTAAGTGATGCTACACACCTGATGCTACACACCTGATGCTACACACCTGTAAGTGATGCTACACACCTGTAAGTGATGCTACACACCTGATGCTACACACCTGTAAGTGATGCTACACACCTGATGCTACACACCTGTAAGTGATGCTACACACCTGTAAGTGATGCTACAACCTGTAAGTGATACTACACACCTGTGAGGTTTGTTACACACCTGATGCTACACACCTGTAAGTGATACTACACACCTGTAAGTGATGTTACACACCTGATGCTACACACCTGTAAGTGATGCTACACACCTGTAAGTGATGCTACACACTGATGCTACACACCTGTAAGTGATGCTACACACCTGTAAGTGATGCTACACACCTGATGCTACACACCTGTAAGTGATACTACACACCTGTAAGTGATGCTACACACCTGTAAGTGATGCTACACACCTGATGCTACAACCTGTAAGTGATACTACACACCTGTAAGTGATGCTACACACCTGATTGCTACACACCTGTAAGTGATGCTACACACCTGTAAGTGATGTTACACACCTGATGCTACACCACCTGTAAGTGATACTACACACCTGTAAGTGATGTTACACAACCTGTAAGTGATACTACACACCTGTAAGTGATGCTACACACCTGTAAGTGATGTTACACACCTGATGCTACACACCTGTAAGTGATGCTACACACCTGTAAGTGATGTTACACACCTGATGCTACACACCTGTAAGTGATGCTACACACCTGTAAGTGATGCTACACACCTGTAAGTGATGCTACACACCTGTAAGTGATGTTACACACCTGATGCTACACACCTGTAAGTGATGCTACACACCTGTAAGTGATGCTACACACCTGTAAGTGATACTACACACCTGTAAGTGATGTTACAACACCTGATGCTACACACCTGTAAGTGATGCTACACACCTGTAAGTGATGCTACACACCTGATGCTACACACCTGTAAGTGAGGCTTACACACCTGTAAGTGGATGCTACACACCTGATGCTACACACCTGTAAGTGATACTACACACCTGTAAGTGATGCTACACACCTGTAAGTGATGCTACACACCTGATGCTACACACCTGAAGTGATACTACACACCTGTAAGTGATGCTACACACCTGATGCTACACACCTGTAAGTGATGCTACACACCTGTAAGTGATGTTACACACCTGATGCTACACACCTGTAAGTGATACTACCAACACCTGTAAGTGATGTTACACACCTGTAAGTGATACTACACACCTGTAAGTGATGCTACACACCTGTAAGTGATTGTTTACACACCTGATGCTACACACCTGTAAAGTGATGCTACACACCTGTAAGTGATGTTACACCCCTGATGCTACACACCTGTAAGTGATGCTACACACCTGTAAGTGATGCTACACACCTGTAAGTGATGCTACACACCTGATGCTACACACCTGTAAGTGATGTTACACACCTGTAAGTGATGCTACACACCTGATGCTACACACCTGTAAGTGATGTTACACACCTGTAAGTGATGCTACACACCTGATGCTACACACCTGTAAGTGATGTTACCACCTGTAATGGATGTTACACACCTGTAAGTGATGCTACACACCTGATGCTACACACCTGTAAGTGATGTTACACACCTGTAAGTGATGCTACACACCTGATGCTACACACCTGTAAGTGGATGTTACACACCTGTAAGTGATGTTACACACCTGTAGTGATGTTACACACTGTAAGTGGATACTACACACCTGTGAGTGACTGTGACACCTGTGTTTCCCAGAGTGCTTTGCAGTTCCTGGAGGCCTACAGCCAGAGGACGTGACGGTGGCGGAGCTGCAGGGTAGCAGCAACTCTCTGTGGACCATCAGCCCCCCCAGCCGGGCGTACCTGAGCCAGGTGCTCTACCTGGAGAGCTTCCCGCTGACGCTGTCCTGGACCATACAGAGGTTATATCAGATATTAACTAATCAATCAATCAATCAATCAACAAACAAACAAACAAACAAACAATAATCAACCAATCAAACGTGAGTACTCTGTAATGGTCCCAGTCTGATGTTGGTTGCCCAATAGGAACCTGAGTCTGGGGGCGAAGGCGGAGCTTGCCTCAGGTAAAACATGTGACCTACCTGGATGATCAGACCCGCCTGGAGCTGATCCAGCTGCTGAACGGGACGAGGTCACTTCCTGTGTGAGTACAGGGGCGGGGCTTAGTGTGGTGTGTGTGTGAAGAAGTGTGTTCACGGTGTGTGTGTGTGTGGTGTGTGTTCAATGTGTGTGTTCACTGTGTGTGTGTGTGTGTGTGTGTGTGTGTGTGTGTGTGTGTTCAGGGTCATACAGGAAGTGTTTCCATGTTGCCTTCGAGCTCCGAGCGACTCCAACTCCAAACCCATCGAGCAGCTCTACTCAGGTTTTACACACACACACACACACATACACACACACACACACACACACACACACACACACACGTTATGATAATACCATCATATCACATTATAACCAGTCTAAAACCAGTCCCCTCTCTGCTCCAATCAGACGGCCGATACAAAGACATCCTGCTGGCCCCTGGAGCGCTCGACCAATCAGAGCCAAGAGATCCAGGACTGGTGGATCGTCGACCAACCGGCTGCCAGCCTGGTGCCCATTGGGGGCGGGGCCTCACTGAGTGACAGGCGGGAGGCGGGGCTTCAGCTGTTTGTGTTCAGTGATAAAGTCAGTCCTCCCAGTCTGGGCTTCCTGGCCGGATACGGGTAAACAACACCTTTAATTACTACATATTTATACTATATTATATATGTACTGCAGTAACTGAGGTATTATCCCCCCCCAGCATCATGGGTCTGTACGCGTCCGTGGTTCTGGTCATCGGGAAGTTTGTCCGTGAGTTCTTCAGCGGGATCAGTCACTCCATCATGTTCGAGGAGCTGCCCTGCGTCGACCGCATCCTCAAACTCTGCACCGACATCTTCCTGGTAACCACAGGATACCATACCATACGATTACGATATTATAACCATACCATACCATAACGACATGATACCATACCATAACGACATGATACCATACCATACCATAACGACATGATACCATACCATACCATAACGACATGATACCATACCATAACGACATGATACCCATACCATAACGACATGATACCATACCATAACGACATGATACCTACCATACCATAACGACATGATACCATACCATACCATACCATAACGACATGATACCATACCATAACGACATGATACCATACCATAACGACATGATACCATTACCATACCGACATGATACATACCATATACCGACATGATACCATACCACTACCATTACCATAACGACATGATACCATACCATAACGACATGATACCATACCGACATGATACCATACCATACCATAACGACATGATTACCATACCATACCATAACGACATGATAACCATACCATACCATACCGACATTGATACCACCATAACGACATGATACCATACCATACCATACCATAACCATCGATATGATACCATAACCATACCTACTATAACCATACGATATGATACCATAACCATACCATACTAACCATACGATTATACCATACCATACCATAACCATACGACATGATACAATACCATAACGACATGATACCATACCATAACCATAACGACATGATTACCATACCATAACGACATGATACCATACCATAACCATACGATATGATACCATAACCATACCATACTATAACCATACGATATGATACCATACCATACCATCCTATAACCATACGACATGATACCATACGATTACGATATGATACCATACCATAACGACATGATACCATAACGACATGATACCATACCATAACGACATGATCCCATACCATACCATACCGACATGATACCATACCATAACGACATGATACCATACCATAACGACATGATACCATACCATACTATAACCATACGATATGATACCATACGATTACGACATGATACCATACCATAACGACATGATACCATACCATAACGACATGATACCATACCATACCATACTATAAACCATACGATATGATACCATACCCATACCATACTATAACCATATGATATGATACCATAACCATACCATACTATAACCATACGATATGATACCATAACCATACCATACTATAACCATACGATATGATACGATAACAATACGATACGATAATAAGATAACCTATACCATACGATATGATAAACCATACAACACCATACGATAGGATAAGGCTTTAATGGAGTCTGAAATGCTCCTTGCATCCCAGCAGCTCCATGTGTGACATCAACAGACAAATATCAAGACATATGAGAAACAAACATGTAACATCACAGCAGGACCTGTAGCTCTGTGTTCACTGAGAGGATGCTTCAGGCTGACTTCAGTGAATCTCCATCAGATGGTAGCAGTTCATATTCTCTGTTAGAGCATGCTTTGGGTCCCAGGTGATGCTGTTGGCTGGCCTCGTTAGCAGTGTGAGGACGTGATTGGCTGCTGTGATGTGTTCTGATTGGCCTTCTGTTGTCCAGGTGAGAGAGACAGGTGAGCTGGAGCTGGAGGAGGAGCTCTACGCCAAACTGATCTTCCTGTACCGATCCCCGGAGACGCTCATCAAGTGGACGAGGCGTTGAGCTGTGTGACCAATAGCAGCAGCCAGGAGGCGGGGCTTACCTCCTGATCACTGAGGAGCATTAACTGCAGGGATAATCACTTCCTGGAAAACCTGGAAGCTGTTTGTGATTGGACGATGCTGCTGACACGCCCACATTAACTGAGTCATGGGGGGGGACTGTTAGTCACAGGAAGTGACCCGTACTCTGGGATCTTATTTCAGGAAAACATGTGCAGTATTTTAACGAGGCAAATGGGGGTCTCACCCTAACTGCTGTAGACCATGTGACATGACAATAACACAGGTAACACACACCTGTTCAGTAGACTGACAGGTGTGTGAACTACAGACAGGTTCCCACCGCGCTACAGAACCACCTTATATGTTCCTTTGTATCATACTGACATCATGTGTAGTGCATGCTTCATTCAAACAGGATAAACATGTGTTGTAGTCCGAGCTAACAGAAGCTGATGACACTGGAGGAATGTTGAATCTGTATCTGACTGATAACTGGACGCCCTTTCTGTGAAACAAGTCAATCTGTGGAAATAAAGACGTTAATAATGTGCTTTGTTGTGATTTCTGAGTTTGACTCACAGGAAGCCGGAAGAAACAACAGGAAGTCAGGTTGTATATTTATCAGTTTCATGCTGATGGACCGACAGTAAAGGGATTCACAGCTTAGCATCAGAGGTCTAAACCCCGACGCGGTTCAGGTGCAGGGTTCACTCCCTGCAGTCCAAACCCTCCTCCTGTTTGTGTCTAAAGTTAATATCGTGCTTAGAGGAGAACAAACTGTCCGGTTCTGTCAACACAGATGTAAACAGTGAGTCCCGATCTGTGAGCGCCCCCTGCTGATTATCACTGGAACACCTTCCTCCGGGGAACCAGCTGAAACCAGTTTGTATAAAACCAAACTAAAAATAAAAGAAATAGAAACCAGTTCTGTCACAGCGCTGATTCCCAGCATGCATTGCATTAGCATAAAGCAACTTGTTTAAAACAATATGATTGTTGAGTCCCGGTTCGAGTCCACAGGGTCCAACATGGCCCCCACTCATTGGCTATGTTAGAAAAACCGTGCAAGGCATTCTGGGAGTCTTCATAATGTAAACGACATCATGCAGATCAGAGCGGTCCAGGGTCTCTGGAAACTGGTCTCGAGTCTTCAGAGAGGACAGGTTCAGGGTCGTTACACCTTCACTTTCAGCAAACTACTCATTAAACAACCGGACACATCCTGTCCAATCAGGAGTCCAGAAACACGTCCAATGGACACGCGCCGTTAGTCTTAAAGAAACCTGTCTGTGGATGATCATCTGAAACCAGACGATGTGCTGAGTCAGTTTTCTAACGAGCTGCCATTGGTCACTCTGGAAGACTTCCTTATTGCTACAACATGTGATTTCCTCCGGCAGCAGAAATAAAGACCCACTTCCTGGTGTGATTTCATCAAAGACTTGTGCTGTCAATCACAGACTCAGCTCCTGATTGGCCGTCCCGCCTCCTGTGAGATTATCCTCAGCTTCTCCTTGTTGGATTACTTCCTGTGTGATGTCACTTCCCCCGACCTCTGACCCATGTGATGCGATGACGTCGACTCAAACGACTCGTCCTCGCCGTGAGTCAGTTTACTGTAACCCCCCCCCGCTCGCAGGCTCCGCCTCCTGCAGAGTGGGGAGGTGAGGAGGAGGTGAGACAGGGATCCTGATGGCACCTCCCTGTGGAGACTTGAGGAACTGCAGGAAGCTGCTGATGAGTTCTGAGGGAGGGGAGGACATGCATTAACCTCCCCCTCACTCCTCAAGTAATCCCTCTTACTCCCCCCTGATCCGAGTGCCTCCTGTAGGGGGGAGTCAGCGCGGGGACGGCGCAGGGGGAGGGTGGAGGAGGTGAGCACCTCCTTCTGCAGGGAGAGTTGGGGGGGGTTGAAGCTGGGGGGGAGGGAGAGCCTATGGGAGGATGGGGGGAGAGGGGGAGAAGCTGGCTGATCCTGGAAGATACCTGAACACCGGGTTCTCCTTCCTCACCTCCACCATTATCCTGAGATCCATCACCTCCCCTTTGGACAGCGGTATCACATCACCCCCTCCTCCTCATCCTCCCCCCCCTCCTTCCGGCTCAGCGAGGCGGGGTAAGCCCTGGGTTTGGTCTCCAGGCTCTTGGACTGGACGTAGTTGACGAGTCCGTTGAGAGGGTTCCCCACGGAAGACGATGCGTTGGGTTTTCGGAGGCTGTGCAGGTCGATGGACCGTGGAGTAATGTCCCGCAGGTTGATCACCTTCGTCTTCTTGTCTCGGTTCTCATGCAGGACGGCGTTCGCACAGATGAAAAGGACGATCCCGATTGCCCATGATTAGAGGACCGAAGGACCTTCAGCCTATCAGAGTAGAGATACCTGTGGAGACATGGAACATGGGTAGCGCAATACAACCAACCAAATACATCTAATACCACTAGAACCAACCGAAGGCCATCTAGCACCACCTAAAGGATGAGTATTACCACCTCTAGGATGAGTATTACCACCTGAAGGATGAGTAGTACCACCTCTAGGATGAGAGGTACCACCTCTAGGATGAGTATTACCACCTAAAGGATTAGTAGTACCACCTCTGGGATGAGAGGTACCACCTAAAGGATGAGTATTACCACCTCTAGGATGAGAGTACCACCTAAAGGATGAGTATTACCACCTGAAGGATGATTATTACCACCTATAGGATGAGAGGTACCACCTTAGGAGTATTACCACCTCTAGGATGAGTAGTACCACCTCTAGGATGAGTAGTACCACTCTAGGATGAGAGGTACCACCTCTAGGATGAGAGGTACCACCTCTAGGATGGTATTACCACCTCTAGGATGAGAGGTACCACCTCTAGGATGAGAGGTACCACCTCTAGGATGAGTAGTACCACCTCTAGATGAGTAGTACCACCTCTAGGATGAGAGGTACCACCTCTAGGATGAGAGGTACCACCTCGGATGAGTATTACCACCTCTAGGATGATGTAGTACCACCTCTAGGATGATAGTACCACCTCTAGGATGAGAGGTACCACCTCTAGGAGGAGTAGTACCACCTCTAGGATGAGTAGTACCACCTCTAGGATGAGTAGTACCACCTCTAGGATGAGAGTAGTACCACCTCCAGATGAGTAGTACCACCTCTAGGATGAGAGGTACCACCTCTAGGATGAGGTACCACCTCTAGGATGAGGTACCATGGAGCGTAGTACCACCTCTAGGATGAGTAGTACCACCTCTAGGATGAGTAGTACCACCTCTAGGATGAGTAGGTACCCACCTCTAGGATGAGAGGTACCACCTCTAGGAGGAGTAGTACCACCTCTAGGATGAGTAGTACACCTCTAGGATGAGAGGTACCACCTCTAGGATGAGAGTACCACCTCTAGGATGAGTATTACCACCTCTAGGATGAGTATTACCACCTCTAGGATGAGTAGTACCACTCTAGGATGAGTAGTACCACCTCTAGATGAGAGGTACCACCTCTAGGATGAGAGGTACCACCTCTAGGATGAGTATTACCACCTCTAGGATGAGTATTACCACCTCTAGGATGATGAGTAGTACCACCTCTAGATGAGAGGTACCACCTCTAGGATGAGTAGTACCACCTCTAGGATGAGTATTACCACCTCTAGGATGAGTAGTACCACCTCTAGGAGGAGGGTACCACCTCTAGTATGAGTATTACCACCTCTAGTATGAGTATTACCACCTCTAGGATGAGTAGTACCACCTCTAGGATGGAGGTACCACCTCTAGGATGAGAGGTACCACCTCTAGGATGATAGTACCACCTCTAGTATGAGTAACTACCTCTAGGATGAGTAGTACACCTCTAGGATGAGTAGTACCACCTCTAGATGAGTAGTAACACCTCTAGGATGGTATTACCACCTCTAGGATGAGTAGTACCACCTCTAGGATGAGTAAACACCTCTAGGATGAGTATTACCACCTCTAGGATGAGTAGTACCACCTCTAGGATGAGTAGTACCACCTCTAGGATGAGTATTACCACCTCTAGGATGAGTATTACCACCTCTAGGATGATGAGTAGTACCACCTCTAGGATGAGAGGTACCACCTCTAGGATGAGTAGTACCACCTCTAGGATGATATTACCACCTCTAGGATGAGTAGTACCACCTCTAGGAGAGGTACCACCTCTAGTATGAGTATTACCACCTCTAGTATGAGTTTACCACCTCTAGGATGAGTAGTACCCACCTCTAGGATGAGAGTACCACCTCTAGGATGAGGTACCACCTCTAGGATGAGTAGTACCACCTCTAGGATGAGTAGTACTACCTCTAGGATGAGTAGTACACCTCTAGGATGAGTAGTACCACCTCTAAGATGATAGTAACACCTCTAGGATGAGTATTACCACCTCTAGGATGAGTAGTACCACCTCTAGGATGAGTAGTAACACCTCTAGGATGAGTATTACCACCTCTAGGATGAGTAGTACCACCTCTCGGATGAGTAGTACCACCTCTAGGATGAGTATTACCACCTCTAGGATGGTAGTACCACCTCTAGGTATGAGTAGTAGCACCTCTAGATGAGTAGTACCACTCTAGGATGAGTATTACCACCTCGAGGAGGAGAGTACCACCTCTAGGATGAGTATTACCACCTCTAGGATGAGTAGTACCACCTCTAGGATGAGTATTACCACCTCTAGGAGAGTAGTACCACCTCTAGCAGGAGTAGTACCACCTCTAGGATGAGTAGTACCACCTCTAGGATGAGTAGTAACACCTCTAGGATGAGTATTACCACCTCTAGGATGAGTAGTACCACCTCTAGGGAGTAGTACCACCTCTAGGATGAGTATTACCACCTCTAGGAGGAGAAGTACCACCTCTAGGATGAGTTACCACCTCTAGGATGAGTAGTACCACCTCTAGGATGAGTATTACCACCTCTAGGATGAGTAGTACCACCTCTAGGATGAGTAGTACCACCTCTAGGAGGAGAGGTACCACCTCTAGATGAGTAGTACCACCTCTAGGATGAGTAGTACCACCTCGAGGAGGAGAAGTAGTACCACCTCTAGGATGAGTATTACCACCTCTAGGATGAGTAGTACCACCTCTAGGATGAGTATTACCACCTCTAGGATGGAGTACCACCTCTAGGATGAGTAGTACCACCTCTAGGATGAGTAGTACCACCTCTAGGAGGAGAGGTACCACCTCTAGTATGAGTAGTACCACCTCTAGGATGAGTATTACCACCTCTAGGATGAGTAGTACCACCTCTAGGATGAGTATTACCACCTCTAGGATGAGAGGTACCACCTCTAGTATGAGTATTACCACCTCTAGGATGAGGTACCACCTCTAGGATGAGTATTACCACCTCTAGGATGAGTAGTACCACCTCTAGGATGAGCAGTACCACCTCTAGGATGAGTAGTACCACCTCTAGGATGAGTAGTACCACCTCTAGGATGAGTATTACCACCTCTAGGATGAGAGTACCACCTCTAGATGAGTAGTACCACCTCTAGGATAGTAGTACCACCTCTAGGATGAGAGGTACCACCTCTAGGATGAGTAGTTACCACTCTAGGATGAGTAGTACCACCTCTAGGATGAGGAGTACCACCTCTAGGATGGTATTACCACCTCTAGGATGAGTAGTACCACCTCTAGCAGGAGTAGTACCACCTCTAGGATGAGTATTACCACCTCGAGGATGAGTATTACCACCTCGAGGAGGAGAAGTACCACCTCTAGGATGAGTATTACCACTCTAGGATGAGTAGTACCACCTCTAGGAGGAGCAGTACCACCTCTAGTATGAGTAGTACCACCTCTAGGATGAGTTACCACCTCTAGGATGAGTAGTACCACCTCTAGGTGAGTAGTACCACCTCTAGGATGAGTAGTACCCACCTCTAGGAGGTAGTAACACCTCTAGGATGAGTATTACCACCTCTAGGATGAGTAGTACCACCTCTAGCAGGAGTAGTACCACCTCTAGGATGAGTATTACCACCTCTAGGAGGAGAGTAGTACCACCTCTAGGATGAGTATTACCACCTCTAGGATGAGTAGTACCACCTCTAGGATGAGTAGTACCACCTCTAGGATGAGTAGTACCACCTCTAGGAGGAGAGGTACCACCTCTAGGTATGAGTAGTACCACCTCTAGGATGAGTATTACCACCTCGAGGAGGAGAAGTACCACCTCTGGATGAGTATTACCACCTCTAGGATGATAGTACCACCTCTAGGATGAGTATTACCACCTCTAGGATGAGTAGTACCACCTCTAGGATGAGTAGTACCACCTCTAGGATGAGTAGCACCTCTAGGAGAGAGGTACCACCTCTAGGAGGAGAGGTACCACCTCTGTATGAGTAGTACCACCTCTAGGATGAGTATACCACCCTCTAGGATGAGTAGTACCACCTCTAGGATGAGTAGTACCACCTCTAGGATGAGTATTACCACCTCTAGGATGAGAGGTACCACCTTAGGATGAGAGGTACCACCTCTAGGATGAGTATTACCACCTCTAGGATGAGTAGTACCACCTCTAGGATGAGCAGTACCACCTCTAGGATGAGCAGTACCACCTCTAGGATGAGTAGTACCACCTCTAGATGAGTAGTACCACCTCTCGGATGAGTATTACCACCTCTAGGATGAGTATTACCACCTCTAGGATGAGTAGTACCACCTCTAGGATGAGTAGTACCACCTCTAGGATGAGAAGGTACCACCTCTAGGATGAGTCGTCCCACCCTCTAGGAGGAGTAGTACCACCTCTAGGATGAGGAGTACCACCTCTAGGATGAGTATTACCACCTCTAGGATGAGTAGTACCACCTCTAGGATGAGTATTACCACCTCTAGGATGAGGAGTACCACCTCTAGGATGAGTATTACCACCTCTAGCAGGAGTAGTACCACCTCTAGGATGAGTATTACCACCTCGAGGATGAGTATTACCACCTCGAGGAGGAGTAGTACCACCTCTAGGATGAGTAAGTACCACCTCTAGCAGGAGTAGTACCACCTCTAGGATGAGTAGTACCACCTCTAGGATGAGTATTACCACCTCTAGGATGAGTAGTACCACCTCTAGCAGGAGTAGTACCACCTCTAGGATGAGTATTACCACCTCTAGGAGGAGAAGTACCACCTCTAGGATGAGTATTACCACTCTAGGATGAGTAGTACCACCTCTAGGATGAGTATTACCACCTCTAGGATGAGTAGTACCACCTCTAGGATGAGTAGTACCACCTCTAGGAGGAGAGGTACCACCTCTAGTATGAGTAGTACCACCTCTAGGATGAGTATACCACCTCGAGGAGGAGAAGTACCACCTCTAGGATGAGTATTACCACCTCTAGGATGAGTAGTACCACCTCTAGGATGAGTATTACCACCTCTAGGATGAGTAGTACCACCTCTAGGATGAGTAGTACCACCTCTAGGATGAGTAGTACCACCTCTAGGAGGAGAGGTACCACCTCTAGTATGAGTAGTACCACCTCTAGGATGAGTATTACCACCTCTAGGATGAGTAGTACCACCTCTAGGATGAGTATTACCACCTCTAGGATGAGAGGTACCACCTCTAGTATGAGTATTACCACCTCTAGGATGAGAGGTACCACCTCTAGGATGAGTATTACCACCTCTAGGATGAGTAGTACCACCTCTAGGATGAGCAGTACCACCTCTAGGATGAGTAGTACCACCTCTAGGATGAGTAGTACCACCTCTAGGATGAGTATTACCACCTCTAGGATGAGAGGTACCACCTCTAGGAGAGTAGTACACTCTAGGATGAGTAGTACCACCTCTAGGATGAGTAGGTACCACCTCTAGGATGAGTAGTACCACCTCTAGGATGAGTAGTACCACCTCTAGGATGAGGAGTACCACCTCTAGGCTGAGTATTACCACCTCTAGGATGAGTAGTACCACCTCTAGCAGGAGTAGTACCACTCTAGGATGAGTATTACCACCTCGAGGATGAGTATTACCACCTCGAGGAGGAGAAGTACCACCTCTAGGATGAGTATTACCACCTCTAGGATGAGTAGTACCACCTCTAGGAGGAGCAGTACCACCTCTAGTATGAGTAGTACCACCTCTAGGATGAGTATTACCACCTCTAGGATGAGTAGTACCACCTCTAGGATGAGTAGTACCACCTCTAGGATGAGTAGTACCACCTCTAGGATGAGTAGTAGCTAACACCTCTAGGATGAGTATTACCACCTCTAGGATGAGTAGTACCACCTCTAGCAGGAGTAGTACCACCTCTAGGATGAGTATTACCACCTCTAGGAGGAGAAGTACCACCTCTAGATGAGTATTACCACCTCTAGGATGAGTAGTACCACCTCTAGGATGAGTAGTACCACCTCTAGGATGAGTAGTACCACCTCTAGGAGGAGAGGTACCACCTCTAGTATGAGTAGTAGTACCACCTCTAGGATGAGTATTACCACCTCGAGGAGGAGAAGTACCACCTCTAGGATGAGTATTACCACCTCTAGGATGAGTAGTACCACCTCTAGGATGAGTATTACCACCTCTAGGATGAGTAGTACCACCTCTAGGATGAGTAGTACCACCTCTAGGATGAGTAGTACCACCTCTAGGAGGAGAGGTACCACCTCTAGGAGGAGAGGTACCACCTCTAGTATGAGTAGTACCACCTCTAGGATGAGTATTACCACCTCTAGGATGAGTAGTACCACCTCTAGGATGAGTAGTACCACCTCTAGGATGAGTATTACCACCTCTAGGATGAGAGGTACCACCTCTAGGATGAGAGGTACCACCTCTAGGATGAGTATTACCACCTCTAGGATGAGTAGTACCACCTCTAGGATGAGCAGTACCACCTCTAGGATGAGGCAGTACACCTCTAGGATGAGTTAGTACCACCTCTAGGATGAGTAGTACCACCTCTAGGATGAGTATTACCACCTCTAGGATGAGTATTACCACCTCTAGGATGAGTAGTACCACCTCTAGATGAGTAGTACCCACCTCTAGGATGAGAGGTACCACCTCTAGGATGAGTCGTACCACCTCTAGGAGGAGTAGTACCACCTCTAGGATGAGGAGTACCACCTCTAGGATGAGTATTACCACCCTCTAGGATGAGTAGTACCACCTCTAGGATGAGTATTACCACCTCTAGGATGAGGAGTACCACCTCTAGGATGAGTATTACCACCTCTAGCAGGAGTAGTACCACCTCTAGGATGAGTATTACCACCTCGAGGATGAGTATTACCACCTCGAGGAGGAGTAAGTACCACCTCTAGGATAGTAGTACCACCTCTAGCAGGAGTAGTACCACCTCTAGGATGAGTAGTACCACCTCTAGGTGAGTATTACCACCTCTAGGATGAGTAGTACCACCCTCTAGCAGGAGTAGTACCCACCTCTAGGATGAGTATTACCACCTCTAGGAGGAGAAGTACCACCTCTAGGATGAGTATTACCACCTCTAGGATGAGTAGTACCACCTCTAGGATGAGTATTACCACCTCTAGGATGAGTAGTACCACCTCTAGGATGAGTAGTACCACCTCTAGGAGGAGAGGTTACCACCTCTAGTATGAGTAGTACCACCTCTAGGATGAGTATTACCACCTCGAGGAGGAGAAGTTACCACCTCTAGGATGAGTATTACCACCTCTAGGATGAGTAGTACCACCTCTAGGATGAGTATTACCACCTCTAGGATGAGTAGTACCACCTCTAGGATGAGTAGTACCACATCTAGGATGAGTAGTACCACCTCTAGGAGGAGAGGTACCACCTCTAGTATGAGTAGTACCACCTCTAGGATGAGTATTACCACCTCTAGGATGAGTAGTACCACCTCTAGGATGAGTAGTACCACCTCTAGGATGAGTATTACCACCTCTAGGATGAGAGGTACCACCTCTAGTATGAGTATTACCACCTCTAGGATGAGAGGTACCACCTCTAGGATGAGTATTACCACCTCTAGGATGAGTAGTACCACCTCTAGGATGATGAGTAGTACCACCTCTAGGATGAGTAGTACCCACCTCTAGGATGAGAGGTACCACCTCTAGGATGAGAGGTACCACCTCTAGGAGGAGTAGTACCACCTCTAGGATGATGAGTAGTACCACTCCAGGATGAGTAGTACCACCTCTAGGATGAGAGGTACCACCTCTAGGATGAGTAGTACCACCTCTAGGATGAGTAGTACCACCTCTAGGATGAGTATTACCACCTCTAGGATGAGTAGTACCACCTCTAGGATGAGAGGTACCACCTCTAGGATGAGAGGTACCACCTCTAGGATGAGTAGTACCACCTCTAGGATGATTATTACCACCTCTAGGATGAGTAGTACCACCTCTAGGAGGAGAGGTACCACCTCTAGTATGAGTATTACCACCTCTAGGATGAGTATTACCACCTCGAGGAGGAGAAGTACCACCTCTAGGATGAGTATTACCACCTCTAGGATGAGTAGTACCACCTCTAGCAGGAGTAGTACCACCTCTAGGATGAGTAGTACCACCTCTAGGATGAGTATTACCACCTCTAGGATGAGTAGTACCACCTCTAGCAGGAGTAGTACCACCTCTAGGATGAGTAGTACCACCTCTAGGATGAGTAGTAACACCTCTAGGATGAGTATTACCACCTCTAGGATGAGTAGTACCACCTCTAGCAGGAGTAGTACCACCTCTAGGATGAGTATTACCACCTCTAGGAGGAGAAGTACCACCTCTAGGATGAGTATTACCACCTCTAGGATGAGTAGTACCACCTCTAGGATGAGTATTACCACCTCTAGGATGAGTAGTACCACCTCTAGGATGAGTAGTACCACCTTAGGAGGAGAGGTACCACCTCTAGTATGAGTAGTACCACATCTAGTATGAGTAGTACCACCTCTAGGATGAGTATTACCACCTCGAGGAGGAGAAGTACCACCTCTAGGATGAGTATTACCACCTCTAGGATGAGTAGTACCACCTCTAGGATGAGTATTACCAACTCTAGGATGAGTAGTACCACCTCTAGGATGAGTTAGTACCACCTCTAGGATGAGAGGTACCACCTCTAGGATGAGTATTTACCACCTCTAGGATGAGTAGTACCACCTCTAGGATGAGAGGTACCACCTCTAGGATGAGTATGACCACCTCTAGGATGAGTAGTACCACCTATAGGATGAGTAGTACCACCTCTAGGATGAGTAGTACCACCTCTAGGATGAGAGGTACCACCTCTAGGATGAGTAGTACCACCTCTAGGATGAGAGGTACCACCTCTAGGATGAGTAGTACCACCTCTAGGATGAGTAGTACCACCTCTAGGATGAGGAGTACCACCTATAGGATGAGTATTACCACCTCTAGGATGAGTAGTTACCACCTCTAGGATGAGTATTACCACCTCGAGGATGAGTATTACCACCTCGAGGAGGAGAAGTACCACCTCTAGGATGAGTAGTACCACCTCTAGGAGGAGCAGTACCACCTCTAGTATGAGTAGTACCACCTCTAGGATGAGTATTACCACCTCTAGGATGAGTAGTACCACCTCTAGGATGAGTAGTACCACCTCTAGCAGGAGTAGTACCACCTCTAGGATGAGTAGTAACACCTCTAGGATGAGTAGTACTACCTCTAGCAGGAGTAGTACCACCTCTAGGATGAGTATTACCACCTCTAGGAGGAGAAGTACCACCTCTAGGATGAGTATTACCACCTCTAGGATGAGTAGTACCACCTCTAGGATGAGTATTACCACCTCTAGGATGAGTAGTACCACTTCTAGGATGAGTAGTACCACCTCTAGGATGAGTAGTACCACCTCTAGGAGGAGAGGTACCACCTCTCGTATGAGTAGTACCACTCTAGGATGAGTATTACCACCTCGAGGAGGAGAAGTACCACCTCTAGGATGAGTATTACCACCTCTAGGATGAGTAGTACCACCTCTAGGATGAGTATTACCACCTCTAGGATGAGTAGTACCCACCTCTAGGATGAGTAGTACCACCTCTAGGATGAGAGGTACCACCTCTAGGATGAGTCGTACCACCTCTAGGAGGAGTAGTACCACCTCTAGGATGAGGAGTACCACCTCTAGGATGAGTATTACCACCTTCTAGGATGAGTAGTACCACCTCTAGCAGGAGTAGTACCACCTCTAGGATGAGTATTACCACCTCGAGGATGAGTATTACCACCTCGAGGAGGAGTAGTACCACCTCTAGGATGAGTAGTACCACCTCTAGCAGGAGTAGTACCACCTCTAGGATGAGTAGTACCACCTCTAGGATGAGTATTACCACCTCTAGGATGAGTAGTACCACCTCTAACAGGAGTAGTACCACCTCTAGGATGAGTATTACCACCTCTAGGAGGAGAAAGTACCACCTCTAGGATGAGTATTACCACCTCTAGGATGAGTAGTACCACCTCTAGGATGAGTATTACCACCTCTAGGATGAGTAGTACCACCTCTAGGATGAGTAGTACCACCTCTAGGATGAGTAGTACCACCTCTAGGAGGAGAGGTACCACCTCTAGTATGAGTAGTACCACCTCTAGGATGAGTATTACCACCTCGAGGAGGAGAAGTACCACCTCTAGGATGAGTATTACCACCTCTAGGATGAGTAGTACCACCTCTAGGATGAGTATTACCACCTCTAGGATGAGTAGTACCACCTCTAGGATGAGTAGTACCCACCTCTAGGAGGAGAGGTACCACCTCTAGTATGAGTAGTACCACCTCTAGGATGAGTATTACCACCTCTAGGATGAGTAGTACCACCTCTAGGATGAGTAGTACCACCTCTAGGATGAGTATTACCACCTCTAGGATGAGAGGTACCACCTCTAGTATGAGTATTACCACCTCTAGGATGAGAGGTACCACCTCTAGGATGAGTATTACCACCTCTAGGATGAGTAGTTACCACCTCTAGGATGAGCAGTACCACCTCTAGGATGAGCAGTACCACCTCTAGGATGAGTAGTACCACCTCTAGGATGAGTAGTACCACCTCTAGGATGAGTAGTACCACCTCTAGGATGAGTATTACCACCTCTAGGATGAGAGGTACCACCTCTAGGATGAGTAGTACCACCTCTAGGATGAGTAGTACCACCTCTAGGATGAGAGGTACCACCTCTAGGATGAGTCGTACCACCTCTAGGAGGAATAGTACCACCTCTAGGATGAGGAGTACCACCTCTAGGATGAGTATTACCACCTCTAGGATGAGTAGTACCACCTCTAGCAGGAGTAGTACCACCTCTAGGATGAGTATTACCACCTCGAGGATGAGTATTACCACCTCGAGGAGGAGAAGTACCACCTCTAGGATGAGTATTACCACCTCTAGGATGAGTAGTACCACCTCTAGGATGAGAGATACCACCTCTAGGATGAGTATTACCACCTCTAGGATGAGTAGTACCACCTCTAGGAGGAGAGGTACCACCTCTAGTATGAGTAGTACCACCTCTAGGATGAGTATTACCACCTCGAGGAGGAGAAGTACCACCTCTAGGATGAGTATTACCACCTCTAGGATGAGTAGTACCACCTCTAGGATGAGCATTACCACCTCTAGGATGAGTAGTACCACCTCTAGGATGAGTAGTACCAACTCTAGGATGAGTAGTACCACCTCTAGGATGAGTAGTACCACCTCTAGGAGGAGAGGTACCACCTCTAGTATGAGTAGTACCACCTCTAGGATGAGTATTACCACCTCTAGGATGAGTAGTACCACCTCTAGGATGAGTAGTACCACCTCTAGGATGAGTATTACCACCTCTAGGATGAGAGGTACCACCTCTAGGATGAGTAGTACCACCTCTAGGATGAGTAGTACCACCTCTAGGATGAGAGGTACCACCTCTAGGATGAGTCGTACCACCTCTAGGAGGAGTAGTACCACCTCTAGGATGAGGAGTACCACCTCTAGGATGAGTATTACCACCTCTAGGATGAGTAGTACCACCTCTAGCAGGAGTAGTACCACCTCTAGGATGAGTATTACCACCTCGAGGATGAGTATTACCACCTCGAGGAGGAGTAGTACCACCTCTAGGATGAGTAGTACCACCTCTAGCAGGAGTAGTACCACCTCTAGGATGAGTAGTACCACCTCTAGGATGAGTATTATCACCTCTAGGATGAGTAGTACCACCTCTAGGATGAGTATTACCACCTCTAGGAGGAGAAGTACCACCTCTAGGATGAGTATTACCACCTCTAGGATGAGTAGTACCACCTCTAGGATGAGTATTACCACCTCTAGGATGAGTAGTACCACCTCTAGGATGAGTAGTACCACCTCTAGGATGAGTAGTACCACCTCTAGGAGGAGAGGTACCACCTCTAGTATGAGTAGTACCACCTCTAGGATGAGTATTACCACCTCGAGGAGGAGAAGTACCACCTCTAGGATGAGTATTACCACCTCTAGGATGAGTAGTACCACCTCTAGGATGAGAGGTACCACCTCTAGGATGAGTAGTACCACCTCTAGGATGAGTAGTACCACCTCTAGGATGAGAGGTACCACCTCTAGGATGAGTCGTACCACCTCTAGGAGGAATAGTACCACCTCTAGGATGAGGAGTACCACCTCTAGGATGAGTATTACCACCTCTAGGATGAGTAGTACCACCTCTAGCAGGAGTAGTACCACCTCTAGGATGAGTATTACCACCTCGAGGATGAGTATTACCACCTCGAGGAGGAGAAGTACCACCTCTAGGATGAGTATTACCACCTCTAGGATGAGTAGTACCACCTCTAGGATGAGAATTACCACCTCTAGGATGAGAGATACCACCTCTAGGATGAGTATTACCACCTCTAGGATGAGTAGTACCACCTCTAGGATGAGTATTACCACCTCTAGGATGAGTAGTACCACCTCTAGGAGGAGCAGTACCACCTCTAGTATGAGTAGTACCACCTCTAGGATGAGTATTACCACCTCTAGGATGAGTAGTACCACCTCTAGGATGAGTATTACCACCTCTAGGATGAGTAGTACCACCTCTAGGATGAGTAGTACCACCTCTAGGATGAGTAGTACCACCTCTAGGATGAGCATTACCACCTCTAGGATGAGTAGTACCACCTCTAGGATGAGTAGTACCACCTCTAGGATGAGTAGTACCACCTCTAGTATGAGTAGTACCACCTCTAGGATGAGAGGGTACCACCTCTAAGAGGAGTAGTAGCACCTCTAGGATGAGTAGTACCACCTCTAGGATGAGTAGTACCACCTCTAGGATGAGTAGTACACCTCTAGGATGAGTAGTAGCACCTCTAGTATGAGTAGTACCACCTCTAGTATGAGAGGTACCACCTCTAGGATGAGTAGTACCACCTCTAGGATGAGTAGTAGCACCGCTAGTATGAGTAGTACCACCTCTAGTATGAGTAGTACCACCTCTAGGATGAGTAGTAGCACCTCTAGGATGAGTAGTACCACCTCTAGTATGAGTAGTACCACCTCTAGGATGAGTAGTACCACCTCTAGGATGAGTATTACCACCTCTAGGATGAGTAGTACCACCTCTAGGATGAGTAGTACCACCTCTAGGATGAGTAGTACCACCTCTAGGATGAGTAGTACCACCTCTAGGATGAGCATTACCACCTCTAGGATGAGTAGTACCACCTCTAGGATGAGTACTACCACCTCTAGTATGAGTAGTACCACCTCTAGGATGAGTAGTACCACCTCTAGTATGAGTAGTAGCACCTCTAGTATGAGTATTACCACCTCTAGGATGAGTAGTACCACCTCTAGGTAGTAGCCTCTAGGATGAGTAGTACCACCTCTAGGATGAGTAGTACCACCTCTAGGATGAGTAGTACCACCTCTAGGATGAGTAGTACCACCTCTAGGAGGAGCAGTACCACCTCTAGGATGAGTAGTACCACCTCTAGGAGGAGCAGTACCACCTCTAGGATGAGTTGTACCACCTCTAGGAGGAGTAGTAGCACCTCTAGTATGAGTAGTACCACCTCTAGGATGAGTATTACCACCTCTAGGAGGAATAGTAGCACCTCTAGGATGAGTAGTACCACCTCTAGGAGGAGCAGTACCACCTCTAGGATGAGTATTACCACCTCTAGGATGAGAGGTACCACCTCTAGGATGAGTAGTACCACCTCTAGGATGAGTAGTACCACCTCTAGGATGAGTAGTACCACCTCTAGTATGAGTAGTACCACCTCTAGGATGAGTAGTACCACCTCTAGGATGAGTAGTACCACCTCTAGGAGGAGCAGTACCACCTCTAGGATGAGTAGTACCACCTGAAGGACGCACGCACACACTCAAACATTATACACCCAGCCAGGCCACTACCAGTTTTTGTGCCATTTTTCTGGATGTATTTGTGAATATTTACAGCGTTGCACATGGGTTACTATTTAAAAGAAATGTGCAAATATATATAGAAACCTATCCATGTAAACATATCTTAAGTGGGGGTGGACCACAAATCCTCTAGGGGGGTCCGGGGCATGCTCCCCCAGTAAGATATTTTTTTTTATTTTGGAGTTAAATGCATCAATCTGGTGCATTTTGAGGGGAAAATAAAGAGACCAGATCTATGGAAACACCTATATGAAGCAGAACTGTATACATTTCAATAATCATAAAATCATGGCCATAACCAACAACATACCATTTCCAATATGACAATACATTGAAACTTGTTTATTTATTTATTTTCGGTTCAATTAAAGTTGTGAGTGTGTCTGTGCTCCTGAACCAGCCTCACCAGCCTCACCCATCTCCCCCCTCTCCCCCTGCTCCTCTTTGAGGCACCAGCAAAGTGTATCTTACCTTTTTTCACCTAGTCAACATTTTATTTCTTTTTATTCATGCATATTTTAATAATCACTCCCCCCTCAAATGGAAATATGTGTTTACATAAATGGTGACCAAACCGTTTGAGACCCACTGAGATAAGTGACTAAGTGAACTATCCAAACACCCAGAGAGTCCTTAACCTCACCTGAGCTGAGGTTATCAGAGGCTCTCAGTCTGACAGCAGAGAGCTCTCCCTCCACCTTGTTGTTGAAACATCTCCACTCTACACTCCTGTCAGACGAGACATATACCACGTGATGACACGTTAGGCTCGTGTTGTGTTCAAGGACCCTGACCGTGGTCAGGAAAAAACAGGCACTCACTTGTTTAATTATTTTGCGGTCTAGATTTCTTACATTTTTTAAATGTTTGCGTGTGTTACCTTGAGGGCCGTATCAAATGGTCTCGCGGCCCGGAGGCCGGAGGTTCCCCACCCCTGATCTAAAGGATGTAAGGTACCACCTAAAGGATTAGAGGTACCACTGAAGGACCACTACGACCACTAAAAGGAGCTGTAAGATGACATTGTCAAAGAAGAAAACTTTGTTCACCTGTGCAGGAAATCCTCCAGAAAGCCTCGGGGGGGCCGGCTCGTCGTCCCGTTGACGGTTTCTGTCTGGTTGAACCCATCAATATTTCCTCTTTCATCTTCTTTGTCTGCTTTATCTTCTTGGAGCTCCTCGTGCACCCCTCCTCCCTGGAAGCAGTCAGAGAAAAGTTAGTTGTGGTGGTCGGTCACCTGACGGTCACCTGTCCGTCACCTGTCCGTCACCTGTCAGTCACCTGTCCGTCACCTGTCACCTGTCACTTGTCCGTCACCTGTGCGTCACCTGTGCGTCACCTGTCCGTCACCTGTCCGTCACCTGTCAGTCACCTGTCCGACACTTGTCAGTCACCTGTCCGTCAACTGTCCATCACCTGTCCGTCACCTGTCAGTCACCTGTCCGTCACCTGTCCGTCACCTGTCAGTCACTTGTCCGTCACCTGTCCGTCACCTGTCAGTCACCTGTCCGTCACCTGTCCGTCACCTGTCAGTCACTTGTCCGTCACCTGTCCGTCACTTGTCCGTCACCTGTCAGTCACCTGTCCGTCACCTGTCCGTCACCTGTCCGTCGGGTTGGGTATCGTTTGGATTTTAACGATTCAGGTTCTGATTCCGGTTCTGCTTTTCGATTCCGGTTCTTTTCGGTTCTCGATTCTGGTTCTTTGAGAGGGTAAAAATAAGTCCCATTCCAATTTCACTAGGAGAAAAACATATTTATGAAAACATTAAGTCATATCTGAATTCCTATTTTTAAAAAATCACTTCATACTGTTTAATTTTGTTGCGGTTATTGAAAACAATTATATTAAAATAATCTCTGCATTGTTTAGTTAGTCCTAATGCTGCGTTCACACCGGACACAATGCGAATATTCGCATCGCTCCAATCGCTCAAGTTTCAGCGCGGCTTGCAGTTTGTTTTATCGCATCATTCAAAACAGACATACCGTTGACGCGCCGCGCCGTTGACAGACAGTTGAAGTTGTTTACACTTCCATGCAAGATCGTTTTGGTTATTTCTGTCCTTGACTATGGAGGATATAACAACTATTGCTGCTTTGTACCTTCTGTGGAAGTCCTACAAACATTTCAACAAACGCCGTCGTGTCTGGGTTCACAATGTAACCAGGCGTCGCACAGTTGGGTGAATATCATTGTTTGATTAAGGAAAAATTGAACTCTCGCGTTTTGACGCGGCACAGTTCAATCGCCTCAATCGCGTGATTCGCGCCGCGTCCACCGCTTCATGCTCGCCGTCGGAGCGAATTCGCATCTGTCCGCGTCTCTGCATTGACTTTACATGTAATTGCGCCGCCCCCAAACATCGCATCGCGTCCGGTGTGAACGCAGCGTAAGTGGTGCAGTTTGAGAATGGGCCCAGTCTCCTCTGATGTTACCTGCCTGTGGGACAGAGTCCAACCACACAGTCTGTGTCCGACACACGTCCTGCAGCACACATGCTGCAGCTGCAGCTGCAGCTGCCCAGCTGCGCACTGTTTGTAAAAGTAAATCAATTGTATTTTCATTTAAATAATGTATTTTCTATACCCTGCTTCATAAACAATACTGACATCCCTGCTCCTCCGAGTCTGTCTCACAGTCTGGGGATGACAGGGAGGCTGGTTCACTTCAGAAAGGAAATGGCGGTCAATATTTCGGTACCCAACCCGACCTGTCCGTCAGTGTTTCTGTAGCTCACCTGTCCGTCAGTGAGTGTTTCTGTGGCTCACCTGTCCGTGAGTGTTTCTGTAGCTCACCTGTCCGTCACTGAGTGTTTCTGTAGCTCACCTGTCCGTCACTGAGTGTTTCTGTAGCTCACCTGTCCGTCAGTGAGTGTTTCTGTAGCTCACCTGTCCGTCACTGAGTGTTTCTGTAGCTCACCTGTCCGTCACTGAGTGTTTCTGTAGCTCACCTGTCCGTCACTGAGTGTTTCTGTAGCTCACCTGTCAGTCAGTCAGTGTTTCTGTAGCTCACCTGTCCGTCAGTGTTTCTGTAGCTCACCTGTCCGTCACTGAGTGTTTCTGTAGCTCACCTGTCAGTCAGTCAGTGTTTCTGTAGCTCACCTGTCCGTCAGTGTTTCTGTAGCTCACCTGTCCGTCACTGAGTGTTTCTGTAGCTCACCTGTCCGTCAGCAGCTGCAGGCGATGGGCTGCTGGAGTATACGGAGGCCATGGCAGCGCCCTTCTGTGGCTGAGTGCTGAAGAACAGTCCTTCCCGAGGCCAGTACCCTAGAGCTGCCATGACGACGCCCCCCAGCAGGACCATGATGCCGAGCGCCGCCACGAACGCTGAGACGGAGACCAGCTCCAGCTTCCCCTTCACCACCACCACCTCGTTCCTCCGGACGCATGTTATGTACATGTTAGAAAAGTCTCTCTGATCCCCGGCTTGATCTTCACTCTCAGGACCCATGTGTTTATGATCCTCTCGAGAATGGAAGTCATAATAATAATAATACATTTTATTTTAGGCGCCTTTCATGACGCCCAAGGACACCGTACAATTCGTTAAAAAATAGTAGTCATCACATACAGAGACTAGTTCCTGAGCAGTGTCCTTCACATGGAAGGAGTCATCACATACAGAGACTAGTTCCTGAGCAGTGTCCTTCACATGGAAGGAGTCATCACATACAGAGACTAGTTCCTGAGCAGTGTCCTTCACATGCTGATATCCAGAGAGGGAGTCACACAGTCACAAGATGGAGGAATAGAAAGCAGTATCAATGTTTACTTCAGATTAGCTCCACGTCAGAAATGAGCATGCTTGATGCCTCTCTCCATAATGAGCATGCTTGATGTCTCTCTCCATAGAGGCCGAGTCATCATGTTGATCACATAGCTATCATCTGCCTCAAGCAGTCCTGATGCTCTTCCATCACACATCCTGTCATGAACACAGCTGCAGCTGATACCTTGTTAGCATGCTGCTCTCACGTTGGAGGAACATTCAACATTTCCCCAACATGTAGTATTTATGTAAAGTGTGTTTAAGAAGTCAAAGACGCCCAGTTACCTCTTCTTCTTCTTCTTCTTCTTGTGAGGGTGCGCTTTGCGTGACTTTGACCTCAGGGAGTCCTGTCTCCTGTTGATCCGCAGGAGGCCGCCGGTCGCGATCATCACCACCGACCAATCAGACGGCGGCTCGGGGGGTAAGTCACCTCACCTGGAATCAGCCACCAACTTCCTGTAAGAGAGAGAGACAGGCTGCCTTCATCACGACACAGAGACACGTGATGAGGAGGACCAGCACGGTTCCATTATCAGGTTTCAGGTGTTTGATAAAGGAAATGTAACACCCAACAGACGGTATCAACCCCCCCCACACACACACACAACAGACGGTATCAACCCCCCCCACACACACACCACAGACGGTATCAACCCCCCCCACACACACACAACAGACGGTATCAACCCCCCCCACACCACAACAGACGGTATCAACCCCCCCACACACACAACAGACGGTATCAACCCCCCCCACACACACACCACAGACGGTATCAACCCCCCCCCCACACAACAGACGGTATCAACCCCCCGACACACACACAACAGACGGATCAACCCCCCACACAACAACAACAGACGGTATCAACCCCCCACACAACACAACAGACGGTATCAACCACCCCCCCACACACACCAACAGCCGGTATCAACCCCCCCCCCACACAACAGACGGCATCAACCCCCCGACACCACACACAACAGACGGTATCAACCCCCCCCACACAGACACAAAACAGACGGTATCAACCCCCCCCCACACACACAACAGACGGTATCAACCCCCCCACACACACAACAGACGGTATCAACCCCCCCCCCACACAACAGACGGTATCAACCCCCCCACACACACAACAGACGGTATCAACCCCCCCACACACACACAACAGACGGTATCAACCCCCCCACACACACACAACAGACGGTATCAACCCCCCCCACACACACAACAGACGGTATCAACCCCCCCACACACACACACAACAGACGGTATCAACCCCCCCCCACACACACAACAGACGGTATCAACCCCCCCACACACACACAACAGACGGTATCAACCCCCCCCACACACACAACAGACGGTATCAACCCCCCCCACACACACAACAGACGGTATCAACCCCCCCCACACACACAACAGACGGTATCAACCCCCCCCACCACACACAGCAGACGGTATCAACCCCCCCCACACACACAACCCCTCCACACACACAACAGACGGTATCAACCCCCCCACACACACCACGGGTGCACCTCACACCCAGGGGACAGTAGTGACTAACTGATGAGTAAATAATGATGGTATAATAGAAACAGTGACTGCAGTGTCAGGGCTGCAGAACTCCAACTCCCAGCATGCACTGCAGCTGCTTCACAGAGTCTGTCTGAATCTAATGAGGCTCAAATCTGTGCCTCGAACAACCATCAGATCAGAATACATGAGAGTCTGTATCGCTCATGTACTGGTCAGTATCTGTCGGTACCAACACATACTGACAGATACTGACCAGTACAGATACACACTCACCAGTACAGATACACACTCACCAGTACAGATACACACTCACCAGTACAGATACACACTCACCAGTAAGATACACACTCTGCTCCCTCCTCGCTGCAGATCATGACTCAGCAGAACAGAATATAAAACATGAAGGTTCTCACCCTCAGTTCTTCATGTCTCTTCATGTCTCTCTCTCTCTCTCTCTCTCTCTCTCTCTCTCTCTCTCTCTCTCTCTCTCTCTCGCTCTCTCGCTCTCTCTCGCTCTCGCTCTCTCGCTCTCTCTCTCTCTCTCTCTCTCTCTCTCGCTCTCTCTCTCTCATCAGATTAAATACAGACGTATGAAATATAAATACTAGTACATTAGTCGATATGAACCGATATATCACTACTTACCTGTCTGTCTCTCTGCAGGGGGGGGGGGGGGGTGTTGCTGTTGCTAGGAGACGCAGCAGCTCTGCAGCATTACTGCTTCCCAGAGGAAGTTTGTCCCTGCTGAGCCTCCGTAGAATATCTCCTTTATCACACAGAGCACTTTATATGATACTTCCTGTTTCCTGTTCTCACACATATTAAACATCACTGAGAACACACAATATTACAATATCTCAAAACTTTATTAATCTCCTGAAACTGTGACAGAACAAACACCTGAGAGCCGTAACCACTTGAGAATGAAATATATATAACATTTATACTGAAATATAAGTCTATTAAGACGCAGGAGATAATGAGGATAGAACTCTGGAATTAAAACCACGAACTGACCAATCACAGCAAAGGAGGTGGGACTTTGATGATGTCACTGCTGTGTGTTATTACTGTGTTTATCAACTCACTTCCTGTCTCTCTGGGCCCTCCCCCTCACTTCCTGTCTCTCTGGCCCCTCCTCCTCACTTTCTGTCTCTCTGGCCCCTCCCCCTCACTTCCTGTCTCTCTGGCCCCTCCTCCTTCAGGTAGCTTCGGGTAGCTCTGTAGCTTCGGGTAGCTTCTGGTAGTTTCGGGTAGCTTCGGGTAGCTTCTGGTAGCTTCGGGTAGCTTCTGGTAGTTTCGGGTAGCTTCGGGTAGCTTCTGGTAGCTTCGGGTAGCTTCTGGTAGTTTCAGGTAGTTTCAGGTAGTTTCAGGTAGCTTCTGGTAGCTTCAGGTAGCTTCAGGTAGCTTCAGGTAGTTTCTGGTAGTTTCAGGTAGCTTCAGGTAGCTTCAGGTAGTTTCTGGTAGTTTCAGGTAGCTTCAGGTAGTTTCAGGTAGTTTCTGGTAGCTTCTGGTAGTTTCAGGTAGCTTCTGGTAGCTTCAGGTAGCTTCAGGTAGCTTCAGGTAGTTTCAGGTAGTTTCTGGTAGCTTCAGGTAGCTTCAGGTAGCTTCAGGTAGCTTCTGGTAGCTTCAGGTAGTTTCAGGTAGTTTCAGGTAGTTTCTGGTAGTTTCAGGTAGTTTCTGATAGTTTCTGGTAGCTTCTGGTAGCTTCGGGTAGCTTCGGGTAGCTTCGGGTAGTTTCGGGTAGTTTCGGGTAGCTTCGGGTAGCTTCGGGTAGCTTCGGGTAGTTTCGGGTAGCTTCGGGTAGCTTCGGGTAGCTTCGGGTAGCTTCTGGTAGCTTCGGGTAGCTTCGGGTAGCTTCTGGTAGCTTCGGGTAGCTTCGGGTAGCTTCGGGTAGCTTCGGGTAGTTTCGGGTAGCTTCGGGTAGCTTCGGGTAGCTTCTGGTAGCTTCGGGTAGTTTCGGGTAGTTTCAGGTAGTTTCTGGTAGTTTCTGGTAGCTTCAGGTAGTTTCTGGTAGTTTCAGGTAGCTTCTGGTAGTTTCAGGTAGTTTCTGGTAGCTTCTGGTAGCTTCAGGTAGTTTCTGGTAGCTTCAGGTAGTTTCTGGTAGTTTCAGGTAGCTTCAGGTAGTTTCTGGTAGTTTCTGGTAGTTTCAGGTAGTTTCTGGTAGCTTCTGGTAGCTTCGGGTAGTTTCAGGTAGTTTCTGGTAGTTTCAGGTAGTTTCTGGTAGTTTCTGGTAGTTTCAGGTAGCTTCAGGTAGTTTCTGGTAGTTTCTGGTAGTTTCAGGTAGCTTCTGGTAGTTTCTGGTAGTTTCTGGTAGTTTCAGGTAGTTTCTGGTAGTTTCAGGTAGTTTCAGGTAGTTTCTGGTAGTTTCAGGTAGTTTCTGGTAGTTTCAGGTAGTTTCTGGTAGCTTCAGGTAGTTTCTGGTAGTTTCAGGTAGTTTCTGGTAGCTTCTGGTAGCTTCTGGTAGTTTCTGGTAGTTTCAGGTAGCTTCTGGTAGTTTCAGGTAGTTTCTGGTAGTTTCAGGTAGTTTCTGGTATCTTCTGGTAGCTTCTGGTAGCTTCGGGTAGTTTCGGGTAGTTTCTGGTAGTTTCAGGTAGTTTCTGGTAGCTTCGGGTAGTTTCTGGTAGTTTCTGGTAGTTTCAGGTAGTTTCTGGTAGCTTCGGGTAGTTTCGGGTAGTTTCGGGTAGTTTCTGGTAGCTTCTGGTAGCTTCTGGTAGCTTCGGGTAGTTTCAGGTAGTTTCTGGTAGTTTCAGGTAGTTTCAGGTAGTTTCAGGTAGTTTCTGGTAGCTTCAGGTAGTTTATGGTAGTTTCTGGTAGCTTCAGGTAGTTTCTGGTAGCTTCTGGTAGCTTCTGGTAGCTTCGGGTAGTTTCGGGTAGTTTCTGGTAGCTTCAGGTAGCTTCAGGTAGTTTCTGGTAGCTTCGGGTAGCTTCGGGTAGTTTCGGGTAGTTTCTGGTAGTTTCTGGTAGCTTCAGGTAGCCTCAGGTAGTTTCTGGTAGCTTCGGGTAGCTTCGGGTAGTTTCTGGTAGCTTCTGGTAGCTTCAGGTAGCTTCAGGTAGCTTCTGGTAGCTTCAGGTAGCTTCAGGTAGTTTCTGGTAGCTTCAGGTAGCTTCAGGTAGTTTCTGGTAGCTTCAGGTAGCTTCAGGTAGTTTCAGGTAGTTTCAGGTAGCTTCAGGTAGTTTCTGGTAGTTTCAGGTAGCTTCAGGTAGTTTCTGGTAGTTTCGGGTAGTTTCGGGTAGTTTCGGGTAGTTTCTGGTAGCTTCTGGTAGCTTCAGGTAGCTTCAGGTAGTTTCTGGTAGCTTCAGGTAGTTTCAGGTAGCTTCAGGTAGTTTCTGGTAGTTTCTGGTAGCTTCTGGTAGTTTCTGGTAGCTTCTGGTAGCTTCTGGTAGCTTCAGGTAGCTTCAGGTAGTTTCTGGTAGTTTCTGGTAGCTTCAGGTAGTTTCTGGTAGTTTCTGGTAGCTTCAGGTAGTTTCTGGTAGTTTCTGGTAGCTTCTGGTAGTTTCTGGTAGTTTCTGGTAGTTTCAGGTAGTTTCTGGTAGTTTCTGGTAGTTTCTGGTAGTTTCAGGTAGTTTCAGGTAGTTTCAGGTAGTTTCTGGTAGTTTCAGGTAGTTTCAGGTAGTTTCTGGTAGTTTCAGGTAGTTTCTGGTAGCTTCAGGTAGTTTCTGGTAGTGTCTGGTAGTTTCAGGTAGTTTCTGGTAGCTTCTGGTAGCTTCTGGTAGTTTCAGGTAGCTTCTGGTAGTTTCAGGTAGTTTCTGGTAGTTTCTGGTAGTTTCTGGTAGCTTCTGGTAGCTTCTGGTAGTTTCGGGTAGCTTCGGGTAGCTTCGGGTAGTTTCTGGTAGTTTCTGGTAGCTTCTGGTAGCTTCAGGTAGTTTCAGGTAGCTTCTGGTAGCTTCAGGTAGCTTCAGGTAGTTTCTGGTAGCTTCAGGTAGCTTCAGGTATCTTCAGGTAGTTTCAGGTAGTTTCAGGTAGCTTCAGGTAGTTTCTGGTAGTTTCAGGTAGCTTCAGGTAGTTTCTGGTAGTTTCAGGTAGTTTCAGGTAGTTTCAGGTAGTTTCGGGTAGTTTCTGGTAGCTTCTGGTAGCTTCAGGTAGCTTCAGATAGTTTCTGGTAGCTTCAGGTAGCTTCAGGTAGTTTCAGGTAGCTTCAGGTAGTTTCTGGTAGTTTCTGGTAGCTTCTGGTAGCTTCTGGTAGCTTCAGGTAGTTTCTGGTAGTTTCTGGTAGTTTCTGGTAGTTTCTGGTAGCTTCAGGTAGTTTCTGGTAGCTTCAGGTAGTTTCTGGTAGTTTCTGGTAGTTTCTGGTAGTTTCGGGTAGCTTCTGGTAGCTTCAGGTAGTTTCAGGTAGCTTCAGGTAGTTTCAGGTAGCTTCAGGTAGTTTCTGGTAGTTTCTGGTAGTTTCTGGTAGCTTCGGGTAGCTTCTGGTAGTTTCTGGTAGCTTCAGGTAGTTTCTGGTAGTTTCTGGTAGCTTCAGGTAGTTTCTGGTAGTTTCTGGTAGCTTCAGGTAGTTTCAGGTAGCTTAAGGTAGCTTCAGGTAGCTTCTGGTAGCTTCAGGTAGTTTCTGGTAGTTTCTGGTAGCTTCAGGTAGTTTCTGGTAGCTTCTGGTAGTTTCAGGTAGTTTCAGGTAGCTTCAGGTAGCTTCTGGTAGCTTCAGGTAGTTTCAGGTAGCTTCAGGTAGCTTCAGGTAGCTTCAGGTAGCTTCTGGTAGCTTCAGGTAGT
>JAMFTG010001412.1:10000-34600 GCA_023974075.1 Chaenocephalus aceratus | reverse complement strand
AGCGACCTCACAGGAGAAGATGTTAAACTGTTGTTCATGAGCTCCGTGAATGTGGAAAAGCATTAAATCCACATTATTAAACTGTCATCCCGTTGCAAGAAAATATATTGTATTTTTAGCAGCGTACACAAGCTGCCTGTTTTATTCTGGATGTTACTCTCTCATATTTCGGTCCCTGTTGACACAGAGTTTGAAATGTCTCGGCTGTAGTGAGCGTGTTATATTCAGTTGGTTATAAAAGATCAAAATAACCTCTTAATTTTACCGAAAAGTAACACAAAGGCGGAGTATGCTTTGTTCCTGTCGAGCTAATTGTGTCTTTAAAAAGAATATGTTTCGCGTGAACTTCTAGGAGTATTTCTTAAAAACAGAGTTAATCAAGCAGTTTTAATTAAATCAAACAATATACCTGTGTCCTTATTTACAAATACCTTACTAAGATCCAGGCAGGGACGGAGCCGGTGTCTGTCAAGAAGACCCCAAAAGAGACCGGAATCCTCTACTAAGACCAGTGTTGTAGTCAAGTCACCAATTCACGAGTCCAAGTCACCCTCGAGTCACCACTCTTCGAGTCCGAGTCCAAGTCCGAATCACCAAGGGAGAGTCGTAGTCGAGTCCGAGTCCAAGTCCGAGTCACCCAGGAGTGTCCAAGTCGAGTCCGAGTCCAAGTCATCATTACCTGTGTTCGAGTCCGAGTCCAATTCCGAGTCACTTAAGAAGAGTCCAAGTCCGAGTCACAAGTCTTCATGTATTAATCTTCGTGGATATATGTTTTTGAAATGTAGCTGCTCCTCTACATTGCTGTTATCCTGTCTATTGAACTGCTGTGAAGCGACTTTGGCTACAATTCTTGTAATAGGTGCTATACAAATATAAAGCTTATTTCTAATATTAATATTATTATTATATATAAATAAACTATATTTAAAATGAGTTACCTTTTAGAGAAGTGATTATATTTGTATGCCAATATTTTCCTATGGTAAAGTTTTCGTTTTGCACTTTTATTTTGATAGTAATAAGATCGGGACTCTTATTTTGAAGGAACTTTTTACGGGTTAAATCAGTTTATGGATAAAGATTTATCCCAGAAAGCACGTCATTCTGCATGTTAAGTAGCCATGTGCTTTCGTTATCGGCTGAATCTTTATTTATTAATTAGATCACGTTACTCTGATGATAGTGTTCAAGACAGCCTATATGTCTGAACTCGATCCTTAGAGTAATGTGTTACGGAGCCTTCTCTTCTATATTGTTTCCACATAAGGAGCATTTTGCTCTTTTCCAATGTGGAAGCAGAATGTGTGAAAGCATACAGCACGATGCGGGGTGTGTCTGTAGACACCTCTAGACTGGAATAGCGGGGCCCAGTACGTGAACTCGCCATACAGGATAGAGGACATCAGACTCCAGAGAAAATGTGCTCGAGTCCGAGTCCAAGTCGGAGCGTCAATGTACGAGTCGAGTCCGAGTCATCGTGGGGGGGGGGAATTCACGAGTCCGAGTCCGAGTCCAAGTCATCCTGTGCGAGAATTCACGAGTCCAAGTCCGAGTCGCGTCAATCAGTGCGCGAGTCCGAGTCGAGTCACGAGTCCCGAAAATCGGCACTCAAGTCCGACTCGAGTCCGAGTCCAGGACTCGAGTACTCCATCTCTGACTAAGACATGCAAAACACCCACAAACACACACAAAACAACAAAATAGAGACACGATCAGACCAAGAAGAGACTCAAAACTTCAACAAAAAACACGCAAAATATCCGTTAAGAGACGCAAAACAATACCAAACAGATACCAAACAACCAGCAGAAAGACAAAGAATAACCAAATACACACAAAAAGACCATAAAGAGACACAACACAACTAAAAAGGGAACTAAGTGCATAATGCATTTTAATAGAGACGGAAAACTACTAGAAAGGGATGCAAAACGACCACCAGTCACATCACAATCATAAAGAAACAGAAAACGCCTTAAAGAATATGCAGAAGGACCAAACGGAGGCTAAAAACACGTCTTTTTCTCCGGTCGGGTCGTGGGAGACCGGAAGCTGTGTGGTTCATAAAAACATGTTCTTACTCAATATCAAGCCACAATTATTGCTTTTATTTTAAATCGTATAATTTCGGACTTTTGTTGCCGTCTGTGAGGAAAATAAACGGGGCTCAGAGCCTCAGGATACTGAAATCTGTATTTTTAAATATTTGTTCCTTCTAATTTGTTATTCTTTTCATTTCTTTTTCTGGAAGGAATGGGAATCAGATCATTAAAAACATTATTGGAAAAGGCAGGAAATGCACGTAGCAATCAGCGGACATCGATAGGTGAAGATCTATGATGGTGTTGTGTTGAGAGAATACTAATCAGCATGCATTTTGTCATCGCAAAACCTCATAGAAGTTGACATTCAACAATAAATGCTTCTTTTGGCCGTGAAAATAAGACTCTCGGAAGATACGAGACACTTGGGGTCTGTACGGACTCTTAAGGGACAGATATTTGTCTCTTGATGTGTTAAACCCTCCACTATGATCCCAGTTATCCTCCTAATTGTGTCTTTCTGCTGTGTGAGGAGGAGCAGAAGGTGAACAGTGGAAAAAAGTAGCATTATTTGTGGGCGGGATAGCTACAAATCTGATTAAACTGAAAGTATTCATTCACAGATTAATGAGATAATACTCGATAAGATTCATCAACACTCGTTCACATTGTCATTTGTTCCAAGCAAATCCATAATAGCTGCTTTACAAAGCGTAATAATATCCTCTTATATTGTTCAGAAAATTGTCTAAATGTTATTTTTGTGTTCATTATTGCTAACGTTGACGATCTAACCTGATTATCCCCAAAACAGCAATCATTTACTTATAACACGGGCAGTGTTTTGCACTTTAGACAAAGGCAGTGCATTGTAAAAAGGTGTTTTAAAATTCATTGCTGGTTCAATATCTACTCCTCTGGCCAAAAGTGGAAAAGCCATTTCACCCCCTTCAGAAAGCTGTTTGTGCAGCAACTCAGTTTTATTCAAACATGAATCTGATTAAAGGCTTTCTATCTCTTTACCAGAACAGTGCCTCAGACCTTTCTTATTTTACATTAAACCTCCTCTTTGGGACAAAAAACACAGACATGAGTCATCATTTCAGCACTTCCTGTCCTCTGGTCTGGAGGTCAGTGGTTTTCTGAATCTGTTTGTGGTTGTTATCCTAAAATAAGGTGTGTGGTTAACACAGTTTTTGTTCTACTTCATACAACACATCAGTAAACACCCCACTGGTGGATTTAGAAACGAAGTGTGACCGTGCTGTAGTTCCTTTATAGCCCAACATTAGCCACCTTTAGCTTAGCGGTGGTGACGTGAAGTCATGTGACCGTGCTGTAGTTCCTTTATAGCCCAACATTAGCCTCCTTTAGCTTAGCGGTGGTGACGTGAAGTCATGTGACCGTCCTGTAGTTCCTTTATAGCCCAACATTAGCCTCCTTTAGCTTAGCGTGGTGACGTGAAGTCATGTGACCGTGCTGTAGTTCCTTTATAGCCCAACATTAGCCTCCTTTAGCTTAGCGGTGGTGACGTGAAGTCATGTGACCGTGCTGTAGTTCCTTTATAGCCCAACATTAGCCACCTTTAGCTTAGCGGTGGTGACGTGAAGTCATGTGACCGTGCTGTAGTTCCTTTATAGTCCGACATTAGCCTCCTTTAGCTTAGCGGTGGTGACATGAAGTCATGTGACCGTGCTGTAGTTCCTTTATAGCCCAACATTAGCCTCCTTTAGCTTAGCGGTGGTGACGTGAAGTCATGTGACCGTGCTGTAGTTCCTTTATAGCCCAACGTTAGCCACCTTTAGCTTAGCGGTGGTGACGTGAAGTCATGTGACCGTGCTGTAGTTCCTTTATAGCCCAACATTAGCCTCCTTTAGCTTAGCGGTGGTGAAGTCATGTGACCGTGCTGTAGTTCCTTTATAGCCCAACATTAGCCTCCTTTAATGTAGTGTTTAAGCTCCTGGAGAGGACTCCTCATTGTCATTAAAGCTTGTTTGTTGAGATGATCTGCATAATCCAAAATCCAACTGTAGAAAAACCATTAACATTTTGACATGGGAGACGCTAACATTCAGAAATACATTTTCCCTGACCACCCTATTGCTAACACAACAACATGTAAAATGATTGGCTGTCCTGTTTGATTGACAGTGTATACGTCACGACTTATATTAGTTTATTTCTAACTGTTGTCCCTTTTTCTCCCCTCAGAGTCGGAAACACGCCAACAAAGTGCGTCTGTACTACATGCTACATCCTGTGGATGGAGGCTGCCCCGCCAAGAAGCTCAGAACAGACAATGTGAGTCCGTGTGATTTAACACCCTCCTCTTGTTCCCTGTAATCTCTGACAAACATGCCCACAGCCTGCCGCTCTCTCATGGAAACCCGTATGTATTGTTGGTGGATTTTCCTGCTTTTTCCCTTCATGCCCCCCTCCCTCCAGGTCGCAGATAAACATGTTTTTAGAGCGATGAACAATGTGACAGTGACGTGTCTGTGGTCGGATGCTAAGGGATGCCAAGTGTTCGTTCAATACAGAGACACGTCGTGATGCTCCCGTCCCTCCCAGTGCTGAGAACTGGACGAACACGACACGTTTGACAGATTCGATTATGAGGTCTGTCGCTCGATGAGTGTGTGTGAAAGTGTCTGCTGGGAAGTGTGGATTTGAACACTTAAAGACAACATTGTATTCCTATGTGTGGGATATTCTCAAAGAGTGTTTAAACCACAGAGATTCTCAACCTGTCCAAGAGACTATTTACCGTTTGAATGCTTATGTCTTACTTCTGTTGGCTGAGCATTGTAGATACACACGTTATAACTTAAAGCTCATATATAATAAGGGATCTTTAATACCAGTGAATTTAAAAGAAACAGTTTCTTTGTCAAGTAAAGGTTGATAAAGCTGGCGACGCAATGCAAAGTGATAGCAGTTTTAAGACATTAGACGGCAACGTGGAAGCTTGAAATCAGCTCTTATGGTCTTTTCAAAAGAGACTGCGGTGCTTTGAGAATCCGACTGCACTGACACTATCGACGTATTTACGATACGCCGGCATGTGCCCAGAGAAGTCGTCAAAGTGAAGCATGCAGAAGGACTCTTAGAGGGCTCTTCCACTCTCCTTTCATTTCCATTTCCCTTCTTCTTTTTATTTCCTCTGATTGCCATTTTCTACTTCCCTCTGCCTCCTCCTTTCCCCTCCATCCTTCCTTTGATTCTTCCTTTGCTACGTTCCTTTTCCTTCCCTTTCCTCCACTGTTATAAACTCTCCTCTCTCTAATTTCATTTCCATTAATAATCTTAATCCCTTTCCTTCCTCTCTTCCTATCTTATCCTTTCCTCTGCTTTTCCTCCACTCTCCTCCTCATCCTCCATTTCCATTATTCTCCTCTCACCTCATTCTCCTTCTGCTTTCCTTTCCTAATCCCTTTCCTTATTATCCTCCCTATCCTCACCTTCCTCCCTGCTTGCTCCTTACGTTACCTTCCTTTATTCACCATTTATTTTTCTCATATCTTGTCGTCCCTGCTTTTAGTTTTCCGGTCACATCCAACATCATGTTCCCACTTTTCCTCTTCCCTCTTCCTGCAGAACGTCTGGATTTGTTTTCTGTCATCTCTGAGACACAGGAGTTCTCTGTCTGCTGATGATTGTATCTATCATACTCAATCAACCAACCAATCAATCAATCAACCAATCAATCAATCAATCAATCAATCAATCAATCAATCAATGTTTATTTATAGCCCAATATCACAAATGTTACATTGTCTCAGTGGTCTTCACAGTGTGTACAGAATATCAGTATGACAATACGACACCCTCTGTCCTCAGACCCTCTGTCCTCAGACCCTCTGTCCTTAGACCCTCTGTCCTTAGACCCTCTGTCCTTAGACCCTATGTCCTCAGACCCTCTGTCCTCAGACCCTCTGTCCTTAGACCCTCTGTCCTTAAACCCTCTGTCCTTAGACCCTCTGTCCTCAGACTCTCTGTCCTCAGACCCTCTGTCCTCAGACCCTCTGTCCTTAGACCCTCTGTCCTTAGACCCTCTGTCATTAGACCCTCTGTCCTTAGACCCTCTGTCATCAGACCCTCTGTCCTTAGACCCTCTGTCCTTAGACCCTCACATCGTACAAGGAAAAACTTCCAAAGAAAACCCAATTTAAAGGGAACATGGAGAAACCTCAGGGAGAGCAGCAGAGGAGGGATCCCTCTCCCAGGACGGACAGACTGCAATAGATGCCGTGTGTGAATTGAAAAGATAATACATTTGCAACATAGGTAGTCCAGATGTTTGGAAATGCATGTGTGTATAATAGGAAGATGAATCCACGAAGATATCCATCCAGGACCTATGATCCAGGACCACAGCCACGACTCAAGATCCAGGGCTCTCGATCCAGGACACAGGACCGCAGGATAGGGGTGTAAACGGTTCACAGAAGTCACGGTTCGGTTCATACCTCGGTTTGGGGGTCACGGTTCGGTACGGTTTCGGTACAACAAGGAAAAGTAAAAAAGAAAGTCCCAAATGCATAATTTCTTTTGCTGTTATTTATTTTTAACAGTAGTGCAAGTTTTGGTATGAAAATAAGGAACTCTAACATTTGGAATCATTAACTGTATTACACAGTTAAAAACAAACACAAACAGTAACACACACACTCAGATGGCCATATTATCTATAATGGCTGATGTCAAACTAAAAGGTTACATAAGCTACAACTAAAACGAATGTCTTGAAAATATTAAAATAAATAATAAGAAAGTGTTTCAATCACCATCAATAAAAGGCAATACAGAACTGTATAACATCTCCTGATGTCAAATATAAAATAAATACAATGATAAATATAAAACAAAATACATCTGAACCTTTAGGAGCAAAGTCTAACATGTGTAATTAACTTGAGTGTGTGAGGCCATTATGCCTAAATAAAGGTACTCAAGAGTTACTCTATTTTCAAGTTGTTCATCAGAAAGATGAGTTAGTGTACGTTGTCAGCAGTGAGGGCAGATCTGTTGGCGGTAACTACGTCACCTGCCGTCGAGAAAACCCTCTCGCTGGGGACTGAGACTGACTCGGATGTGATTGAGCATGTTTGACGTGTTACCACTACATACCGCACCGCTGTCGAACAACGCCGACACACCGTCCTCGTCCGATCCCCATCATTGTTGTCGTCCACAGGGAACCCGAAATGTTCCCACACACCTGATTTAAAAGAAGCAGGTGGGTCTTCTAGCTCCTGTGTGTTGTGTGAACTCGCCATAGCTACTAACTGTTCTTCTTCATGTATTGTGTTCGTTTTGTTGTGTTTTGTTCTTCATTTGTTATTTATGGGCGGCTGGCTTTTAGGCGCAATACCGCCCCCTGGATTATATATAGTGTAATGCTGCCCTGAGTGACTCAAATCTTTTTTCCCACTCGTAAAAAAAGTCGTATTCGCCGTGTGACTGCATGTGCCGAACCGTGACGTCCGAACCGTGACGGTACGGGACGAATACGGATACCGTTACACCCCTACCACAGGATCATCCATGACTCCGGATCCCGGCGTATATAGACACCAAAAAGAAAGACATGTGGGGAAGCTGGGTTAATGGGAACATGAGAGGACACAGGTACAGACAGAGAGAAGGAAGAAGGAAGATGTCCCCCGACAAACTAAGCCTATATCAGCAAAACTAGGGGCTGAATCTAATCAGCCCTAACTATAAGCTTTATCAAAAAGGAAGGTCTTAAGCGCACTCTTAAAAACGGATAGGGTGTCTGCCGCCCGAACACAAACTGGAAGCTGATTCCACAAATGTGGAGCTTGATGAGAAAAGGCTCTGGCTCCCATTGTACTTTTAGAGACTCTAGGAACAACCAACAACCCTGCATTCTTGGGACGCAATGCCCTAGTAGGCCAGTAGGGTATAATGAGTTCTTTAAGGTAATACTGACACAGTTAAGCATCAGAAGTAGTAACATGTCCGCCTCACTTCCTCATTCCCTCTCCGACTTCCTGTCAGGAAACACATGCTGACAGACTGTTTCACCAACACCAGACACACCCTTTTTAACGGCGCCATTCAGCATTTGATTTATACCAATACACCACTTTGCATATTGCAATTTACATGACATATATTGTAGTGCCAATTGGACGACGATGACTCTCTTTGGGAGGATCTATCGGGGTTTAATTCAAACACAGTCCTTCAACAATCAGATATATTCAGTGTTGTTTCAATGGGGTTTGACGGTTGAAAAATATTGCATATCATCCCTTTTATTTGGCTTTCTTTGGACCTGGTTTGAGTTAGAAACAGGCGGGTAGTTTAATGTTCCTTGGTTCACAACAACAAGGACCTAACACACTCACAGGTCCATGAACAACATTAAGAAGCTTTGAAATCAACGGGGTGTCCGACGCTTTGAGGACAGTGTGAACGTTACTGAAATGAAAAGGTGGTCTGTACCTGAACGCAGCTTTTCATTAGCGCTCACATGAGGGATGTATAAGCTTAAGTAGTTAATGGATAATGTGGAAAAAGGGGTAATGTTTTGAACAGTCAATCTCTTAAACGTAGAGAAAACTATTTTAATTTTAAAAATAAAATAAAAAAATAATTCAATACAATTACACAAAAATAAATGGAATACAATTCTCGACCAAGGGATATTTCCACTTACATTTACAGTCATATAACTAATTGTTCACACACACACACACACACACACACACACACACACACACACACACACACACACACACACACACACACACACACACACACACACACACACACACCTACCATGAATACATCACTTCAGGGGACATTACATTGACTTACATGCATTTCCTGGAGACTTATCCTAACCTTAACCCTAACCAACACATGCCTAACCCTAATCCTAACCAAGTCTTCACTTAAATTAATGATTCCCCTTATGGGGACCTCCAATTTGTCCCTATAAGGGAAGCCAGTCCCCACACGTGACTATGTAAACAGATGTAGGTCCCCACAAGTATAGTAATGCCAGGACACACACACACACACACACACACACACACCCACTCACCCCCCCACATACCCACACACCCACACACACACACACACACACACACACACACACACACACACACACACACACACACACACACACACACACACACACACAGTGACATTATATTTTCTGAAATTAAAATATAATTTGAACACAGTTTATCGTTATAGATTAGGTGGTACTGTACCTGCTGTCAGGAGTGTGTGTGTGTGTGTGTGTGTGTGTGTGTGTGTGTGTGTGTGTGTGTGTGTGTGTGTGTTGTGTGTGTGTGTGTGTGTGTGTGTGTGTTGAAACATGGACACAGCTGTTACAACCGGCATATATCTATCTACTATATATCTGAGTTTGAAGGGCAATGTCTCGTCGGGTGTTTGATGTTAGTGCATGTGAGGTGACCTTCAGTGTGTGTGTGTGTGTGTGTGTGTGTGTGTGTGTGTGTGTGTGTGTGTGTGTGTGTGTGTGTGTGATGGTGTCTGGCAGCTCTGCTTTTATCTCTTCAAAGCCATGACAGCAGCATACAGATCCACACTTTAAAGGGCCCATTATGCTGGAGTCACGATGGGGATAAGGCTTAACTTAACTTATACTAGAGAAAACACTTTGTTAAAGTATGGAGACATGTCTTTAAAGTAGAGACACCACATACTGATATACACCTGAACATCAGCAGGAGAGGACTCTTTAAAGTAGAGACACTACATACTGAGACACATCTGGAAATGAACAGAATAGGGCAGCTTTAAGCCATGGTTAGCATGTTAGCATGCTGACGTTAGAATTTATCTCGAAGCATAGCTGCTCGTATATGTAAAGCCGTTGGTCTTTTTAGACTTTGAATGACAGTGTCCCGTGGGCCTTTAGGGGCTGACGCTCTGAACCTGAACAACCGTATCTCCAGCTGGCCTTCCCTCCGGGGCTTTTTTCCCAAACCCTCCCCATTCCTGTCTTTTTTCTGTTGCCTTTCAATAGAACAATTCTGTAACATATATTTTTTATTTCAACAAAGCGTGCCACAACCTACACAAGCTTACCTGCAAAAGCCTTTCTTCTTATTTAACTTACATATACGGTCCTTCACCCTCCTACACGGGTCCTTTTATCATTACATTCTGTATACAACTCTTCTCTGGGTTGGCTGGTCGACTGCTACTGAATCTGATTTGGATAGTATTGCAACGTGAGTCATAATAATCGGGAATGGTTATTAGTTTCTAAATCCTGCAGCCCTAATCTGACCGAAGCACCGTCCTCCCACATTGTTCCGTCTCCGTTTAAATTGTTTATGTGTATGGGATTAGTTTTGTCTCAATCATGTTTTACCGCACCTTGAAATGTGGACATGTGGACATGTCGTCGTCAGCAGGCCATCACGTGGTTTCTGAAAATAACCGAGTGACACGAGACCGAGACCGGCGGATGGTTTGTCTCAAAACTCTGTGTGTGTAAAAAAACAAAAAGCAGAGATTTGAGATCCAGATTTTTGGTCGACGAATACAAAATGGATTCACAAATGCCTGATCGAAAAGTTGTCAATGTTAGAGAGGGATTCACACATTCCTTTTGTTTATTTGTAAACAAATTACAGTTTTTGTCAGTTTGCAAATCTTTTGAAGATTCAAGGCTTTTGTCGTCGTGTACACAGAGGTCACAGGCTCCTCCAACAGAGCAACACAATACAACAGATTAAATAGTGCAAGTAAATACAAATAAAATAGAATAGAAATAATGCAATAAGAGTTTATATACAAGTAATTGGAATATGATACATCAGATAAATAATGAACGCATTTGTGGAAGGTGTTTTACATTTACAAATCACACATTCCCACACAAATTATTTGTATGTTTCAAATATTTTGATTGAGAAGAAGCATACAAGTGTAAGCAATAGTGCATACTTCTTTGGGGTGGAAATCATGCTTCCCTTTTTCAACATAAAAGACACACATAACAGCCAACAAGAAATAATAAAGAAAACACATAGCATGGCAGGAATACCATGATTAATGGCATACATAGTCAAAGTGGGAAAGAACATACAACATAGTATATACAAATAAATAAACTTAAAGGGTGCAGATAAGACTCATTTCCACACAAATAATTGTTATGTTCACACAAATATTATTGAGACAAATGTAACCCCATGTCACAGTGGATCTGCGTTGGCTCTGCAGTCCTCAGGCAGCTGGTAACAAAATAAAAAGTGCACATATGCGTGATGGGAGTGCACTTAAAGCACACAGATGTGATGCGACCACGCTGTGCTTATAAGGTGGCAGCGGCTAAAAATACACTCAGCAGCACCGCCTCCAGAGACATGGAGGGGTGGGGGGGGGGGTAGCGCGGCCTGGTATGGCCCGGCGTCTGGACCTGGGTGAGCTGATGTCATGTGACAACTGTACAGGCTGCTGGTCATATAGTGTTCGGGAAAAAACCTGCAGCGAGGTGCTGTCAGCCAGTCGTTCCCCGGGCTAAGGTGGTAGTCACATCGTGTTAGAAAAATATCACTCGTCACCGGCTTGAGTTTCAATAATCAGGATACATGTATTTATCCTCCCCAGAATGGAAGTAGTCATCACATACAGAGCCTGCTTATATATAAACATTAAACATTAAATTCTGACTTTCTCCAAAATTCTGACTTTCTCTCCAAATTCTGACTTTCTCTGCAAATTCTGACTTTTTCTCCACATTCTGACTTTCTCTCCACATTCTGACTTCTCTCCAAATTCTGTTTTTCTCTCAAAATTCTGACTTTCTCCCAAAATTCTGTTTTTCTCCCAAAATTCTGACTTTCTCCCAAAATTCTGTTTTTCTCCCAAAATTCTGACTTTCTCTCCAAATTCTGACTTTCTCTCCAAATTCTGACTTTCTCCAAATTCTGACTTTCTCTCAAATTCTGACTTTTCTCCAAATTCTGACTTTTCTAAAATTCTGACTTTTCTCAAATTCTGACTTTCTCCCAAAATTCTGACTTTCTCCCAAAATTCTGTTTTCTCCCAAAATTCTGACTTTCTCCCAAAATTCTGACTTTCTCCCAAAATTCTGACTTTCTCTCCAAATTCTGACTTTCTCTCCAAATTCTGACTTTCTCTGCAAATTCTGACTTTCTCTCCAAATTCTGACTCTTCTAAAAATTCTGACTTTTTCTAAAATTCTGACTTTCTCTCCAAATTCTGACTTTCTCCCAAAATTCTGACTTTCTCCCAAAATTCTGACTTTCTCCAAATTCTGACTTTTCTAAAATTCTGACTTTTCTAAAATTCTGACTTTCTCTCCAAATTCTGACTTTCTCTCCAAATTCTGACTTTCTCTGCAAATTCTGACTTTCTCTCCAAATTCTGACATCTTCTAAAAATTCTGACTTTTTCTAAAAATTCTGACTTTCTCTCCAAATTCTGACTTTCTCCCAAAATTCTGACTTTCTCCAAAAATTCTGACTTTCTCCAAATTCTGACATTCTAATTACTTAAACATTCTGACTTTCTCTCCAAATTCTGACTTTCTCTCCAAATTCTGTTTTTCTCCCAAAATTCAGTTTTTCTCTCCAAATTCTGACTTTCTCCCAAAATTCTGACTTTCTCTCCAAATTCTGACTTTCTCTCCAAATTCTGACTTCTCTGCAAATTCTGACTTTCTCTCCAAATTCTGACATTTTCTAAAAATTCTGACTTTTTCTAAAAATTCTGACTTTCTCTCCAAATTCTGACTTTCTCCCAAAATTCAGACTTTCTCCCAAAATTCTGACTTTCTCTCCAAATTCTGACTTTCTCTCCAAATTCTGACTTTCTCTGCAAATTCTGACTTTCTCTCCAAATTCTGACATTTTCTAAAAATTCTGACTTTTTCTAAAAATTCTGACTTTCTCTCCAAATTCTGACTTTCTCCCAAAATTCAGACTTTCTCTCCCAAATTCTGACATTTTCTAAAAATTCTGACTTTTTCTAAACATTCTGACTTTCTCACCAAATTCTGACTTTCTCTCCCAAAATTCTGACTTTCTCTAAAAATTCTGACTTTCTCTTCAAATTCTGACTTTCTCTCAAAATGCTGACTTTCTCTCCAAATTCTGACTTTTTCTCCAAATTCTGACTTTTTCTCCAAATCCTGACTTTTTCTCAAAATTCTGACTTTTTCTGAATACTTAATAATCTCCCTGGTCCCCGGCTTGAGCTTCAGCCTCAGGATCCATGTATCTGTGATCCTCTCCAGAATGGAAGGAGTCATCACATACAGAGCATCAACTAGTTCCTGAACAGCGTCCTTCACATGCTGATATCAAGAGAGGGAGTCACACAGTCACAAGATGGAGGGACAGAAAGCAGTATTCAATGTTTACTTCAGATTAGCTCCACGTCAGAAATGAGCATGCTTGATGTCTCTCTCCATAGAGGCTGAATCATCATGTTAATCACATAGCTATCATATGCCTCAAACAGTCCTGATGCTCTTCCAGGTCATCATGTTCACAGCTACAGTTGGGATACCTTTGTTATCATGTTACTCTCATGTTGGAAAGGCCAACAACATCTCTCAAAGCTCACTTATCTAACTTTCAAACTCTGATCAACAACCCTCTAATCCCTCACTTTACTCACACTTGGATTACTGTTTATGTTTTAGTTTCCTTTGAACTGTTTCTGTTCTGATTTTATGCAAAGCGTCTTTGAGCATTAGGAAAAGCGCTTTAAAAATCCAAGGTATTATTATTATTAAAATAGCATCTTTTGGCTTTTGGTGCCATTTGGTGAAGATTTGAGCTATTATGCAGGATGTTCTCTTGGCGGATATTAAGATATGCAGAAGCTGCTGTCATAGTCTGTTCAGAAAATCCAATCTAGGAGACAATGAGCAATGAATAAACATAAACCTGTATGGCAGCTGAAGTCTGCTTCCATTGAGACGTTTCTGGCGTGTTATTATATCCATTTAAACATTGTTATGCACGTTTCAGATTTGGATAGCTCTATGGGGATTGCAGCTAAACGTCCTACATCTACATACAAGTTTGACTCGAAGCAGAAAGGCGTATGTGGAGAGAGAAATGCATTTGTGACCTTGTGTTTTTTCCATGTAGTGAACGGATGAGTGCATTAATGGATGAGTTGGAGGACAGAGAAGTTATCGAACTAGTTTATAACAAAAGTCGTTTCAGACAGTCCCGATGTTTCCACGTTATCTCATGATGAACGGAACAGCTTTTCGATTGTTTTTACTGGTTTGTGAATGATTACAGATACACCTTTCACTGAACATGTATGATTTACTTTGACATTTTGTCGATATTTAGGGACATCATTTTAACAAAGAAGGCGCAGGATTGATTTCTGATTTAGTCTATTTGTTGTTACACATGCGTACGTTGGATTAATTGCTCTCCAGTAAAGGAAAGGACCAAAGCAACGTTTTAACAGTGAACATTTGTCTTTATTTCTATTGGTTATGTCGAATAGTCGCCTGTTTACCTTATGTAGAATCAACCTTTCCCTACTTCCAGTTCAATCGCGTATGTGTTAGTTCATCAGGTTCAGCACTGCATTGTAAACGGTGAGTTTTATTCGAGAACATTCTCAGCTAAAGTGATGAGATGGTTTTACAGCATCCTCTGTTAGTGACTGCAGGATGACTTATGACATAAGAGTCTCAAAAGAAATCTGAAGTTGGAGATTTTCTGAAAAATCTGAATTTGGGGTAAAGAGTCAGTATTTTGAGATTTTGCTAAAAAAAAGTGAGAATTTTGAGATTTTGATAAAAAAGTGAGAATTTTGAGATGTTGATAAAAAAAGTCATAATTTCGAGATTTTGAGAAAAAAGTCACAATTTTTTGGGAAAAAGTCAGTTTTTTGAGAAAAAAGTCAGTTTTTGAAAAGATTCTGCATTTTGAGATTTTCTGAAAAAAAGTCAGATTTCAGTTTTTCAGAAAAAAAGTTTTTTATTTCAGAAATGTATTGTCCGCCAGACGTTGCTGTTTCTAACAAAGGATTACAGAAACAGTGTACAGTTTTTAACATTTATTATTTAACTTTAATTATTTAACTAATTTTTTTTTTTTGGGAAAAAACTCTTTATTTTGAAGGCCCGATTTCCAAACGCTGTGCAAGCAGTCGGCGTTGGACTGGAAGTACCGGAGACCATAAACGGGTTTGAAAACTTCTGTCACGTGTGATCATCTTCTCAATAAAACATCTTTGCTGATGTTTTTTCGAGTCTTCTGGCCAATCAGAATCAAGATTGTGGCCAGAAGTCCCCACGGAGAATGACTTTGCGGTAGAACTCTTCTTTATACATCCATGGGTACAACTTCAGATAACAATGAACACAAAATGAAATATGACCCCCGGTTTGATGACTGACAGCTCACAGAACAATGAGGCTATCTCCCCTTACCCACAATTTAAAGTACTTCACACAGACTCTCTCCTCTTTGCTCTTCTCTCTGTGAGGAGCAGCAAGCTGTCAGAACTAAGTGAAACACAAACAATGGCATCAAATATTATTAATATGTCGGGTAGTAGTAATATATATATTTATTTTCTTCTCAGAGTGAACCAGAATGCGTAGTTTATATGTTAGTATTTAAAAAAAAAAAAATACATTTCCGAAATAAAAAAACATATTTTTTCTGAAAAACTGAAATCTGACTTTTTTTCAGAAAATCTCAAAATACTGACTTTTTTTTCTCCAAATCTCGAAATTGCGACTTTTTTTTATCAACATCTAAAAAATCTCACTTTTTTTTTATCAAAATCTCAAAATACTCACTCTTTACCCTAAATTCAGATATCCCCCCCACAATTCAGATTTTTCAGAAATTCTCCAACTTCAGATTTCTTTTGAGACTCTTATGTCATAAGTCATCCTGCAGTCACTAACAGAGGATGCTGTAAAACCATCCCATCACTTTAGCTGAGAATGTTCTCAAATAAAACTCACCGTCTACAATACAGTGCTGAACCTGATGAACTAACACATACGCGATTGAACTGGAAGTAGGGAAAAGGTTGATAAGGTAAACAGGCGACTATTCGACATAACCAATAGAAATAAAGACAAAGGTTCACTGTTAAAACGTTGCTTTGACATTGGGTCCTTTCCTTTACTGGAGAGCAAATGAAAACCAATGATATATACATTTACACATTTCCCTACATGTAAGGAGTGTTGGAAACATTTGTGGCAGTGCAACTACAAACCCAACATAATATATACAATACAATACATACATCTTATTTACTGCTCTTTCTAAAAGGTAGGAATAAACCTGGCATGTAGTCGGCAGTTGAATTTAAACCCGGGAGTTTAATGTGGGCGTGAGGCAACGCTGTTAATCAAGAACGCAGCACTCCACTTTCGCACATCTGCTCCCGGGGAACATCTCTGGGATTTCTATTCCTCCGTCTGTTGTGTGAAAGCTTTGCCGAAGACAGCCATTAAAACACCAGGCAGTCGCTCTGATGGTCCTTTAGAGGCTTTGTTCGGCCCTCTGCAATGTGGAAACCTTCAGGAGCAGGTTAGGGATAGAGACAGAGTGGGAAGGAACCGAGTACATTTACTCAAGCGCTGAACTGAAGTACCATTCTGAGATACTCCTGAGCAGTTCAAAAGCTGAAGATAACGTCATTATTTTTTAGGAAAATTGGATCCTAGACAGCATTTTGACTTGATGATATTACTGCCAGGGAATCACCAATGTTTTGGGGAATTGTCCAATCATAAATGCATGGCTTAGATATGTCAGTATAATAATACAATGGATTCATATAGCTCTTTTCCTAATGCTCAAAGACGCTTTACAGAAAATCAGTATGTCATCCATTGAGATGGCAAAAGTACTCACATCCTTCACTCAAGTAGAAGTACAGATACTCGTGTTTAATCGCTGAATAGTGCCGATCATTTCGAACATCTCCTTTGGTGAGGTTTGGGATAATAAGGTGCTGAAGTCGCTTTTGTTTCAGAGGATGATGGGAATAGACAGACTAGACTCGAGCCGAGTTTCCATTGGTCCCTCTTCTTTAGAGAAGACCAGGAAGTGATGGATACACGGATCGTGTTCAAATCAATAGGCACGCAATGACTCTAAAGAATAATGACCACGCCACCAACACACATTCAGACTAAAGGAACCAGCTGTTTGGGAAATGAGAGAAGTAGAAAGTACAGGTATTTGAGTTCAACATGAGAGAAGTAGAAAGTACAGGTATTTGAGTTCAACATGAGAGAAGTAGAAAGTACAGGTATTTGAGTTCAACATGAGAGAAGTAGAAAGTACAGGTATTTGAGTTCAACATGTAAGAAGTAGAAAGTACAGGTATTTGAGTTCAACATGTAAGAAGTAGAAAGTACAGGTATTTGAGTTCAACATGTAAGAAGTAGAAAGTACAGGTATTTGAGTTCAACATGTAAGAAGTAGAAAGTACAGGTATTGAGTTCACATGTAGAAGTAGAAAGTACAGGTATTTGAGTTCAACATGTGAGAAGTAGAAAGTACAGGTATTTGAGTTCAACATGTAAGAAGTAGAAAGTACAGGTATTTGAGTTCAACATGTAAGAAGTAGAAAGTACAGGTATTTGTGTTCAACATGTAAGAAGTAGAAAGTACAGGTATTTGAGTTCAACATGTGAGAAGTAGAAAGTACAGGTATTTGTGTTCAACATGTAAGAAGTAGAAAGTACAGGTATTTGAGTTCAACATGTAAGAAGTAAAAAGTCGTCAGAAAAATAAGTAGTGGAGTAAAGTACTGATACCAGAATAATGTACTGAAGTACAGTAACAAAGTATTTGTACTCCATTACTTCCCACCTCTGGCTATGATGCTAACGTAGCTAAAAAAGCATGAATTGGCCGATTGAAGCTGGGCCATTCTCATCTTTACCTATTGTGGATTATACCTACACATGTTTTACATTTCATACCTAACTCTTGCGCTGTGGCTGGACCATCTCAGCAGGTCTGTCCTATACCTTCGATGTCACTTTGACATTGGGTCCATTCCTTTACAGGAGAACAATGTGTATATATATATATAGTACCTTTGAAATGAAACTCAGCGTTACCTAAATTCTATTTACACATTTCTCTAGATTTAAAGAGTGTTGGAAACATTTGTGAATTACAGCCGGTCCGTCGTATACATTCGATGGATTCATGCAGCAGTCTCGCATTTTCTAAAAGTCTGTCGGGCGGAGGTAACACGTCATTTGGGGGATCTGACGTCCTCCTCAACAACGCTCTGCTAGTGGAAAAGAGCAGACTGTAGAATGCTGGAAATTCATGTTAGCATGTGTTACGTTCCCTCCTAACTAGGGAAGTAACAAAACACCAAAATAACCGGGCGAGAGAAAAAGGAGAGGAAACTGAATGCTGAAGCCACAAAGTGATGTTTTAATGGACAAACGAAAAAGGGCTCACCAGCCAACTTGCAAAGCAAACTAAAATAAACACGAAAAGGTCAACTGGAGCACATCTAACAATTCACAAGAACTCAGGCCTCACACAGAGACAGAGACATGATGCACATGCAGCCAGAGGGGAAGGGGAGACCTCTGCAGCCTTCCTCAGGTCCTTTACGGAGGCCCTGATTGAGGATGTTGTTTGGAAAACTTGATCCTAAACCAAAGAATTAGACAGCATTACTTACTGACTTCAGGACATTACTGTTGGGGAGTCAACACTGTTATTGGGATGTGTCCACTGGGGATCATAACTGTATTGCTTAGATATGTCAGTGTGTCATCCATTGAGCTATGATGCTAAAGTGGCTCAAATGGATAATTCCCAGATGATACATCTTTTTACATTTGATCCCTAAATCTTCCTCTGTGGCAGGACCATTACAGCGGGTCTGTCCCGTGTCTCACATGTTCTAAATACAAACAGTGTTATCGGTGCTGCGTGCTAATCAATACACATTTAAGGACTCTGCCAGGCGAGGTAACTCCCATTACATAAATGTGGTGTGTGCAGACGTGTACAGTTGACTGGCTGGTTGGCCTGTCTGTTTATTTCTCTGCCAGTCTGCATTAAATCAGCCCTTTAGCGTGGCCACCATCTTAATGGAGAGGCTGCAGAAGACACAGGTGTCCCGCGCTGCCTTGACTGAACAAGAAGTGACTGCAGTCTTATGCTTCGTTGCTCAACCTCTCCCGGAGCAATATCCAACAGATTGCACACTTGGCATGCACAGACTTACAGCAAGTACACACATGTCTTACAGCCAGCATGCACAGTAAATCTGAGGGATGCCGAGTGAACACCAAGGACAGAGAAAAGGCCTTCGGGGGAGTTTGAGTTTGCGGTGGGATCGCATGAGATCTACAACTCTGTTCACATGTGAGTTGCAGCTTAAAATATGGATGATCTTTAAAGTAATGTAACACATGCTCAGAGCGCCATTTATAATTGTGAGAACATGTGGAAACTTCAAAACAATTCAAACATTTTATATCACAAAAGTGCCATTACAGTAAAGTCAGGGGCTTTAGTTAGTCCAACACATCATGTCACACAGAGGATGAATTGTGATGCAGGGCGTTTCCTGCCGACATCAGAACCATCTGCTGCTAGCAAGACATGACATTGCCATAGGGCCTAGCTGTATTCTGCGTTTATTGCTAATATGTTTAGCATGCTTAGATGCCAAACTATGGTTGGTAAAATTATAATCGTTATACCTTTTAATATTCTACATTCATTGGCTTTCACATTAGGCGTTTTCAAAGAAGTTGGAGAGGATGACTAAAGAAGCAGGTTTGGAACAAAGAGGTGTTCAAATCTGCTCCAAAAATGCATCCAGTAGCCACCAGTTTTTACTATAATAATACTAACATTAATAATAATAATACATCGGATTTGTATAGCGCTTTTCTTAATGCTCTAACACGCTTTACATACAATCAGAACCGAAGCAATGCAAATAAAACAAAGAGGGAATGAGTCCCCAGACCCTTACATGAGTCAGCATTTTACCACTTCCTGTCCCCTTATCTGGAAGTCAACGTGTTGTGTTAGCATGCTGATGAGTTCATGTTAGCATGCTAAAGTGCTAAACTATGGTTGGTAACATGGTCTTCTTTATACCTATTCATATTCTACATTCATCGGCTTTCACATTAGACCTTTTCAGAAGATGAGGAGAGGATGAAAGACCAAAGAAAGTGGAAAATATAATCCCTGCTTAGCATCAGAATATTGTTACCGTTAGCATGTTAGCATAATGACGTTTAGCTCAGGTTATTGCTGCTGCTCCTATGTTCAGTGAATGTTGTTCAGAGTAACAAGTGCCTATATGCAAGTGGACTATAGGGAATACAGAACTGCAACTTAACTGAAAGTAAACTAAATGTATGACATGACATAAACACGTTAAATGAGTGCAGAGCCACGCCATCCAGCATTCGGCCATAATGTATGTGCATATTAGCATATTTGCATTGCCACTTGCTCATCTGAGTTAAACAGCAGATGGAGACATACTGCACTGTCTGGCTCAGGCATAGAGTCTTTAGAACTGTGTGTGTATATAAACGAATAATTATAAATCGATAATATACTGATCAAATAAAGTCCAACACATCCAACAATACATCTTTAAATGAGGTCTTTACTAGGCTAGTCTTCAATCTCACTTCCACTGTTCTGCCTGTTGTGTGCATATCATGTCAAATGTAGCTCTAAGCCAGTGTTTCTCAAACTTCTTCATACCAAGGACCACTTAACCAATAAAAAAACACTCACGGACCACCTAACTCCACAAATATAAAAAAACACATGGTTTTTCTAGAACAGATTACAAATCGCCTGAAAATGGTACAAACAGGTGGCAACATGTGTGACGAAGGTGAAACTTAAGCTCACTCCATTGCGGAGATATTCCCGCGAGAGTGCGGAAACTTACATTTATTTATTTATTTCAAATTTGAAATGTTACCAATATACTCACGGACCACTAGGGGGCGCTCACGGACCACCAGTGGTCCGCGGACCACACTTTGAGAAGCACTGCTCTAAGCTCTTAAATGTATTGTATGTTCGCTTCCATGCATCATTTGTATTAAAATCCCTTTAAGGCTTAAGCACATGCAGATACCCCCCCCCCCCTCTCAATCAACTTCCTCTTGACTGGCTTTTTATTTTGTACTTGTTTGCCTGTCCTTGTTTGTCTCCCCTCCCTCATACTGTAAAGCGTCTTTGAGTTGTGAAAAGCGCTATATAAATCAAATGCATTATTATTATTAGATACATGCCAACAGCTTCTAGTACACACAGCTGAGTAAACATGAATCACCTCAAAGTGTTAGATCGTGCATCAAGGGTTTCGTGAAGTGTTGATCTTCTGCTGTCGGAGGGATTAACGGAGTAGAGGATGATGCCTGCTGACTGTATTTTGCAGCGTCCTTTCACAACTGAACCTCGACTCGTTTGAAATGTCCTCTGAGCTTCTTTGCGATGGACTTGAGTTGCTGCTCTGACACGGAGGTGGGCCATTATCCCCGCTGTGATTTAGGAAAAAACCTCACCTTTCAGAAAGCAGAGTGAAGGCAGGAGCCCGGAGACACGTTACAGCGCAGAGGGTAATGAATTATTTGACAAAGGAGCCACAAAAAGGGAGTTAAACAATGGCTTTAGAGGAAAGTTATTTCCAGCCACGGGAAGGTGTGATGGATCAGACAATGTTGTACCTCCTAGATTAGACTGCAGCTGCAGGAGATCCTCACACCATGAGGGGGTGTTTCTCATTTCCCTTGTGTTATGTTGTATTAATATGCCACATTCATTGGCTTTCACAGTGGGCCTTTTCAAAAGAGTAGAAGAGGATTAGTTCAGTTCAAATCTGCTGCAAAGATCCTTCAGAAAAAGCTATTTAACTTTCAAAATGTATATCCGGGAGCCACAAGATTTAGCTAGAGTTGGTGCTGAATTTAGAACTAAAACCAAGAAATTAGTTAATATGTTCTACTTCTGGATTGTTTTTCTCTACGTTTTTTGGTTGGTATTCTGAAATAATGTTTGTTGCTTGCAACATTAGCCTCCTTTAGCTTAGCGGTGGTGAAGTGAAGTCATGTGACCGTGCTGTAGTTCCTTAATAGCCCAACATTAGCCGCCTCTAGCTTAGCGGTGGTGACGTGAAGTCATGTGACCGTGCTGTAGTTCCTTAATAGCCCAACGTTAGCCACCTTTAGCTTAGCGGTGGTGATGTGAAGTCATGTGACCGTGCTGTATTTCCTGTATAGCCCAACACTAGCCACCTTTAGCTTAGCGGTGGTGATGTGAAGTCATGTGACCGTGCTGTAGTTCCTTCATAGCCCAACATTAGCCTCCTTTAGCTTAGCGGTGGTGAAGTGAAGTCATGTGACCGTGCTGTAGTTCCTTCATAGCCCAACATTAGCCTCCTTTAGCTTAGCGGTGGTGAAGTGAAGTCATGTGACCGTGCTGTAGTTCCTTCATAGCCCAACATTAGCCTCCTTTAGCTTAGCGGTGTTGACGTGAAGTCATGTGACCGTGCTCTAATTCCTTTATAGCCCAACATTAGCCACCTTTAGCTTAGCGGTGGTGACGTGAAGTCATGTGACCGTGCTGTAGTTCCTTTAGAGCCCAATATTAGCCACCTTTAGCTTAGCGGTGGTGACGTGAAGTCATGTGACCGTGCTGTAGTTCCTTTATAGCCCAACGTTAGCCACCTTTAGCTTAGCGGTGGTGACGTGAAGTCATGTGACCGTGCTGTAGTTCCTTTATAGCCCAACGTTAGCCACCTTTAGCTTAGCGGTGGTGATGTGAAGTCATGTGACCGTGCTGTAGTTCTTTTATAGCCCAACATTAGCCGCCTTTAGCTTACATATTATATTCTTAGCAAGCTCTTGTGGGGCCACAGAAAATGAAGTCACGGCCGGATTTTGCCCCCAGCCTTGAGTTTGACACCCCTGCCTTAGTGTGTCCCATCGGGAGAGGCGGTGTTTGCTCTTTACGGACTGCCAAAGTAACACAATATATTTAACAGTGGCTTATTTTTAACACAACAAATAAATGTTAGTCTTCTTCATGTGCCAGGCCAATTAAATTAAGCCCTTTTGCTCCAGATGCCTATGTATATGTCACACTATTGGCTGAAGGGTAAAGCTGATGGATTTGATATCGTGTCGCCTTAGTCAAGATATCATAGACCAAAAGATAAAAGCAATGGGATTATTTCTGTTTTGGGTGAAACGCAAAGAGAAGGCTCTGAGCAGAAAACGGTTCTTGCACAAACAGACATTCAGAGTGATGTGAAAAGCCTCTTTTACTATCAGTAGCCTCGTGACACAGGCTTCATCCCTGTTGGTCCTGCTGCTGTTTGAAGTGAAGGTCAGTGTGTGTGTGTGTGTGTGTGTGTGTGTGTGTGTGTGTGTGTGTGTGTGTGTGTGTGTGTGTGTGTGTGTGTGTGTGTGTGTGTGTGTGTGTGTGTGTGTGTGTGTGTGTGTGTGTGTGTGTGTGTGTGTGTGTGTGTGTGTGTGTGTGTGTGTGTGTGTGTGTGTGTGTGTGTGTGTGTGTTGGCAGTAATAGCCTTCATTGTGCTATGTTAGGATGCTATGTTGGGATCAGGTTAGGGCTGCTCGATTATGGCAAAAATCATAATCTCGATTATTTGGGTCAATAATTGATATCATGATTATTAAAAACGATTATCCATTTACTTTGAAAACATCAATTTATTAGAGAAAAACTATTTGAACAGTATGTTTTTAACAGCTGATTACCCTGAACTTTAAATATAACTCAACTGAAAAACCAATAACAAAAACAAAATAATAAAAAAGAAAATTAATAATAATAATACAAAAATAATCGTTTTATTTCGATTACGTTGTTTTCGTAATCGTTGGAAGCCATAATCGTAATTGCGATAAAAATACAATGAATTGAGCAGCCCTAGATCAGGTCTTTTTTGTATCCTCAGGGATACCCTCACTCCGGCTGCCCTAGTTCTCCTGCCTGAGCCTCGGGGGCCAGTGAGTGTTCCCTGACCTCCAGATTTATCCCAGGAATGAAACTGTGCCGAGCCAGGCCGGGTTCAGGCTAACTGCAGCCGCATGCTAACACCTGAAGCACGGCTGCCGAGCCAGGCCGGGTTCAGGCTAACTGCAGCCGCATGCTAACACCTGAAGCAGGACTGCCGAGCCAGGCCGGGTTCAGGCTAACTGCAGCAACATGCTAACACCTGAAGCAGGGCTGCCGAGCCAGGCCGGGTTCAGGCTAACTGCAGCCACATGCTAACACCTGAAGCACGGCTGCCGAGCCAGGCCGGGTTCAGGCTAACTGCAGCCGCATGCTAACACCTGAAGCAGGACTGCCGAGCCAGGCCGGGTTCAGGCTAACTGCAGCAACATGCTAACACCTGAAGCAGGGCTGCCGAGCCAGGCCGGGTTCAGGCTAACTGCAGCCACATGCTAACACCTGAAGCACGGCTGCCGAGCCAGGCCGGGTTCAGGCTAACTGCAGCCGCATGCTAACACCTG
>JAMFTG010001412.1:0-2500 GCA_023974075.1 Chaenocephalus aceratus | reverse complement strand
TGAGACTTCATTTATTAGCAGAGACAATAAGGACAGCTTGTCTCTACGATTCTCTGGCCCAGGGAGTTGGTTCAAGTCCTTTGCGTAGGCCGCCTGCATCCTGTGCTTCATTGTCTTCATACCGCGGTAACCGCTCTCAAGGTGTCAAAAGCCACAAGCGCAACCACAACACATACAAGTCAAAAGCTAATTATTGTCAAAGTTTAAAAAGGAAACTTATTTCGAAACAATTGAATATTATCATAAAGTCACACAAAAATGAAAGAATACAATGATTAACAATCATATCAGAAAAACAGAGATATGCACCACTGAGTAAATAAGTGGGTTTAAACAACACAAAGCTAAATGGCTCAACAGCATTAGCATAAGTAGTCAAACATGTAAATATCACACATTTTCTTAAAAATATTGTTACATCTACTTGGTTTTAAATTCATTACTACCAACCAGGAGTTGGATAAACACCAGCTACTACAAAGGGAGTTGGTCAAAATCTGCAAAGTGAGCAAACCTATACTAATGACTTTCAGAAGTCATTAGTATAGTATAATAACACAACTGAACTCTCCTTTCTGCTGAACATGGATAAATCAATAAACAACTCAGCGTTGGCCGATTGATAAGGCCATGTTGCTGTTTCTGATAAGTACAATGGGGATAGCTAAGGTCAAAGTCACAAATCCCCCATTCTTCAACGACTTTGGGGAAATCAAAACTAAATGAAAGAATAGTCAAAATTATCCAATCTGGATCTCCTGCATTGACTGGGATGAAGCATTCTCAGAGGTAAAGTGCTGTCTCTGCATGAGGTGCTGTCACCGTCTCAGGTCCAGAGAGCTGTGAGAGTATGTAGAGGCGGGGGTGCTGATCTCTATCTCGGAGCTGCATGTCAAACCACATCAACATCCGGTGCTGAACCTGCAGCACGGAGGAGAGGCAAACAAGGAGACATCTCCCTCCAAGCAGATCTGAACATTTTCTTTATAAATGTTTTCCTAAGCAGCTTTTATGGATAAAGGTTTTTAGCAAAGTTGGGAGAGGAGGAATCCCGTTGATCCACCGAAGCCAAGGCAAGTTTATTATATAGCACCTTTCAACACAGGCAATTCAAAAGTGCTTTACAAAAAATGAAAGACATTCAGGCCCGTCACAGCCCCCCCCATACAATCCCCATCGGAACCCTGGTACCTACACACAAACGAAAACACCCCACAAAGAACATGGCGCCCACAACAACGAAGAAAAACAAACAAGTCACCGACTAGTTCAGCTAACTATAACGCGTTACATTTTTCTACCCTTTTTTTTTTTCTTTCCCGCCATGCTCCGGGACCTGGAAGACACCCCGATCTGGTAAAACGGTTCGCCAGCAAAATACGCGACACTCTCCTGAAGCGAATACCCCTGAGCACGACCTCTCACCTCACCACCATGAAGAACACTCCCCCTTAGACCCTCCAGAGACGCATCAGGACGCTGTTCCTCCACCAGCTCAGCGTGAGAAACCGACCAGGGAATCTCGAGACACGTCACCCCATGCTGCGGTGAGGCCTCATCGATTTCAGCTGTGCTCCTGACCTCTGCCTACCCACGTTTCATTCCCCGTGTCACAGCGCATGCCTTAAACACGTCAGGGTACTCAGTTTCGCTCTTGTCTGGCTTAATACTAACCAGGGGCACTGGTGCCATAATAGCAGGAGGTGCCCCATCAGCCCACACACGACTACCTGCAATGTCGTTACCAAGTATCATCGTGACCCCATCTATGGGCAGAGCGGGCCGCACGCCAACCGCTACTTCACCCTGAAAACAGATCCGAAAACAGCATCATTTTATGGAGAGGCACCCGAAGAACATTTAATCCGATTCCATGTGTCGGAATGAACAACCCCATGTATGTGTCCTCTGAAAATGGTAAGGCAGATGGCCAAAATGAACGAATCAATGATCCAGTGTCTCGTAATATTTTCACCCGTACCTTCTCGCCGCTCCCCACCAGAGAAACAAACCCCTCAGTCATGAAAGACAAATAAGACTGTAGTTCTGGGCTAGACCCCTGTGGTTTCAACTCACCGTCTAAACGCCCAGTCACCTGCTCAGCGACAGGTGCCACGAACATTGCAGGCCTGGCACTAGTCCCTTCCTGCTCAGCTTTAGCCCTAAATGCATTGCAGTCTTTTCTCCAGTTCCCTCGCTAATGACAGTAATGACACACATTGTCAGGCTCACGTGCACCACATACATACCCACTGTCCTGCCCAGCAGGTCTCACTGGACGACAAGACCACGCTCCCATACCCGAGGAATTTCCACCGTGACTGCCTTGTACGGCAGCACCTCCACCAACGTGTGTCAAAACATAGTCATCTGCTAACGCAGCAGCTTCAGCAGATGTCCTGACTGCGTGCTCACTGATATACACTGCAATGTGCTCCGGTACAGCATTTTTTAATTGCTCCAAAATAACGAGATCACCCCGTGAGAATCAACGTCAGTT
>JAMFTG010001411.1:0-71216 GCA_023974075.1 Chaenocephalus aceratus | reverse complement strand
AGTCCCCTGACAACTCCCCTTGACTTCCTCCAGACACCAGTTTGAAAACTTAAAGTTTTGTGAGAACCATGATTGGGGGTCCTCCTGGCAACAATTTCATCCGATCCAAAGTGCTCCTGAGGCGAATACATTCCTCCATGATTTCCCCATCATGTGAAAATAGCTCGTTTTTTTTCTAAGTGCTCTCAAAAACCGGGTTTCCGATTTCGTGCAGATGGTAGCTTGGAAAAGATGAATGAATTTTTTGGACGGAGGAGGGGAGCTCTGGTTTCCCCTCTCCGTTGTAAATTGCAACGGGGAGTGGAAAAGTGTCCGGGGCTTCGTCCCGAAGCGCCGAAGACTTGACCCCCTCCCCCGTTGGCACTTAGCCGTTTTTTACAGAATTTTCAAAAACTTCATTTTTGATTATTTTAACATATAATTGACCGTTTTTCTTTACTTTTTTTTTGCTTTTCCACGGGTGGGGGACGCATGGCAGGCCGCCTATGAGCTTCCAAATTCGGCCTGGAACTCCGGAATTATGGGTTAAGCTCCATATACTGACGACTCCCATTAAAAATGCATGAAATGTACAGGAATCTGTCCATTTCAATCACATTCGACGACCCCATTAAAAATGCATGAAATGTACAGGAATCTGTCCATTTCAAACACATTCGACGAACCCGTCCAGGGTGACTTTGTTACCCAGGAATTAGTGTCTGAAAGCTGGGTAAGATTACTTTAAATACAGGGTGCACATGGCTGTATTACCCATGAATTAGTGGTGTGAAAGCTGGGTAAGTTTGATGTGAATTTAAGGGAGATATGGTCATTTCATCCACACCTGAATACTCCCATCAAAAATGCATGAAATGTACAGGAATCTGTCCATTTCAATCACATTTGATGACCCGTCCAGGGTGACTTTCTTACCAGGAATTAGTGTCTGAAAGCTGGGTAAGATTACTTAAATACAGGGTGCACATGGCTGTATTACCCATGAATTAGTGTGTGAAAGCTGGGTAAGTTTGATGTGAATTTAAGGGAGATATGGTCATTTCATCCACACCTGAATACTCCCATCAAAAATGCATGAAATGTACAGGAATCTGTCCATTTCAATCACATTTGATGACCCGTCCAGGGTGACTTTCTTACCCAGAATTAGTGTCTGAAAGCTGGGTAAGATTACTTTAAATACAGGGTGCACATGGCTGTATTACCATGAATTAGTGTGTGAAAGCTGGGTAAGTTTTGATGTGAATTTAAGGAAGATATGGCCCTTTCAAACACACCTCACGACTCCCATCAAAAGTGATTGAAATGTACAGGAATCTGTACATTTCATCCACATTTGACGACCCGAGCAGGGTGACTTTGTTACCCAGGAATAAGTGTCTGAAAGCCGGGGAAGATTACTCAGGGTATACAGGACTTTCACCCTCCCCCGTTGGCACTTAGCCGTTTTTCGAGAATCATCCATACTTCCATAACATGAGACCCCCGAACCCCGGAATTAAGCACTTCCCAACGGACTAAACCCAGATGTTCACACCCTCCAGAACTTAATGCCCCTGGTGAGTCAGAAAAGAGGTGTATTTTGCAGTTCTTTATCGTCCGCTCATCGGCACCCATAGTCGGCCTCTTTCACAGCAGCAGCACCCACCCTCCATGGAGGGTATTCTCGTGCCCCTGGCAACACTTGAAGGGGGTGTATTTTGCGGTGCTTTATCGTCCGCCCATCGGCACCCATAGTCGGTCCAGTCGCTGACAGGTACTTGACATCGGAGGTTGACATCGCATTTCCATGCGGACATGCGTACATCTGAAGGGCAAGTTCCACGGTACCTCCGTCTCTAAGGCTGACATTTGCCTTACATACTCTAGGGCAGGGCTATTCAATTACACATTCAGTTGGGCCAGATTTTATAACTACAAAATTCAGCTGGGCCAGACATTCAGCGGCCTGTAAAAAGCGGGTAATGACACATTTTAAACCAACACATATTACTGCGATGAAAAACATGCCATTTGTATTCATTGTTCATCTAACAAAGGCACGTCAAAAAGTGCATAAAAACACAACAAATTAGCATTAATTTAACAGAATCTGAGGATTCTCAAAGTGCATACAAAACAACAAGTGCACAGTTGAAGCATTACATTTGTTCGCTTTAGAAGTCAAATATTCAGGTTATTTTTATTGAACCAGGCACATCACAACCTGCATTTAACTGAATACAATAATAGCAGTCTTAATAAATGTCTTCATACATACAAAATAAAATTGGATACATATGACACATGCACATCAAAAATTGCATTAGCAAACCGTTAAAGAGCTCCAATGTAACACAAAGAGGTAGTACTGTAGCAATACTATTTTTTTCACTTTTCAAGTATTAACAAAAAATCATATGTGTTGGTCACATTTGACCCAGACACATTACAAAGTGCATTTAAATACAAAAAGAACTGTCAAACCCTTCAGTGCACAAACCCAAAACAAGGGATAAGGGTAACTAACATGAATGAATACTACACTACACGTCTAGTAAACTAGCTGCTTACTATCACCTCATGTGTGATTTGTCAGCGCTGACTTTCTCAATGGGAGAAGTGAAATTTTTAGTTTTGAACAAGAGCAGTGATTTTTGGCTCATAGGATGTCAAAGCAATCCTAAGACATTGATGAAGAGTGCTGTCAGTCAGGGAGCAGCGAGTGGTACTTTTGATTGAGTTCATGTGTGAAAAGCTTGACTCACATTTGTATGTTGATCCAAACATACTGAGCACACAGATCACTACTTTCTGAACGTTAGGGAACTGCTGTTTTTTAACATCACTCCAAAACTTCGCTGGCCCGTCAGTGCGCTGCTCTTGTGCCATGGTTACGGATGAATGCATGTCAATAAGTTTCAGTGTACATTTCCCCTCGTCGATGGAGGGGACCACTTCCTTTGCTCTGGTGGATACGCCCCCTTCTATTGCAACAGTCAGTGGCGACTGGTCATTAGGGGCAGGTGGGGCACAGCCCCACCTAGTGTCAGCAGAAAGTATTAAAATAATGATTACAACAAAATGCAAAAAATAAATTAAAATATATATAAAATATATTTTAAGATCATGTTTAATCATCTGATTCGTCTGTACATTGCTGTTTTAGTATATGTTCTTCTAATTAGTGTCTACAGTGTGTGCCTATTGAGCTGTTTAGAGCCATGTGGGACAAAACCTGATCCTGCCCCTCCCTCTGACTGTCTAAGTGAACGGTGACTGCAAAAACTACACTGCGCATGCTCAGAGTATTTTCCTATTTAATGTGTGTGGCAAAAAATAATGACCACAGGGGCAAAGTGCTGCCATCCCCACCATACGTCATCTCACATAATTCAGAGCTGATTGGCTGTAAGTACGTGTGCCGCGAAAAGTGTGGTGTGTAAAGAGGAGACGAGAGAGCTGCAGTGAGGCGTCCTAAAACCAGGAAGTAAGCTGCGCATGGCTTCCCTCCACAAAAAAGCAACGAGATTTCTCCATAGGATTTTAGAAAATAGCTCAAAATAAGATCTGTGGGAAACGTAGCTGTTAGATAAATGTACGTTTTGTTCAGCCGGATAATATCCACATGTCTACCCTACTTTTATCATTTTCGAATCAAAAATCTATTGATTAGATTAGATTTATGATAGACTTTTGAAACTACAAGAAGATAAGGAGGACTTTTACAAAAAAGTAATAGAGATTTTTGTCCAGAAGGATAGGCAAATGGACTTAATCTTCATGTCAAGGTAAGACTGCAATTTTATTGAAAATGGGATCTTACTAAGTGAGAACAATTCAATATTTAAATGATAAAATTACATTTTTTTGGGTATCCTTTTGTTGAACTGTCGGTTTAAAATTAATTGAAGCATCAGACAAAAAAAGCTTTTGAAAATAATATTATATTTTGATTTAATATATTTGTAAACCTGAAGAGTCAGTGCCAGTGCCTCACCAGCCATGAAACTCTCTGCAGAAGCTTATATAGACATCTGAGTTTTTTGTGCCCCACCACTTTTGTACATATAGAAACGCCACTGGCAACAGTGAAGGGGTCTCTGGCAAAGCCCATCACCTCTGTGAGCAGAGCAAGTCCATCCAATCGACCGGCAAAGTTCTCTTTCAACCTCGCAATGAAATCTGTCTTCACATCCGTGATTTGTGCCGGGGATGTGATGTGTTTGCGGAGCGTCGGAAAATGCAGTATCCGACCCGTACTCAAGTCGGTCGCGAAAAGGTCCAGCTTGACTTGGGCAATGACTCGCGCATCTGCTCCACAAGATCAATGACCGTTTTGTCTTTGTTTACACTTCAGAGTTGAGAGAGATATGTTTTAGAGTTGCTATCATAGGACCACCGTTACTAGCACCACTAGATGCACTTTCCAAAAACGTGCTGCGTTGTGGTTTGGTGGTTTCTAAGCAACGCGGAGTGTTGCGTTCATGGTCTGTACTAGTGTAGGAATTTGGCAACGGGAGGCTGGGCCACTCGGGAGTTGGTTCTGGGCCGCATCTGGCCCGCGGGCCGCCATTTGAATAGGCCTGCTCTAGGGACTGGTGGGTACACTGGGTGGACATTTACTACCGGCCGCGGTCTGCCAAGTGTACAGGGTAGTGTGTCCAGATCACGGACTTCAATGCATAGCGGGAAGTCCATTAAATAGACATTGCAAATAAGTGTTTAACGGTGATTTAAACTAGTTTATGCTGGGAAAAGAGTGCTCAAAATCGGATTAAACAGGCCATTTCATCCACACCTGAATACTCCCATTAAAAGTGCATGAAATGTACAGGAATCTGTCCATTTCATCCACATTTGACGACCCATGCAGGGTGACTTTCTTACCCAGGAATTAGTGTCTGAAACATGGGTAAAATCGATGTGAATGCAGGGTGCACATGGCTTTATTACCCAGGAATTAGTGTGTGAAAGCTGGGTAAGTTTGCTGTGAATTTAGGGAAGATATGGCCATTTCATCCACACCTGAATACTCCCATTAAAAGTGCATGAAATGTACAGGAATCTGTCCATTTCATCCACATTTGACGACGCGTACAGGGTGGCTTTCTTCCCAGGAATTAGTGTCTGAAAGCTGGGTAAGATTACTGTAAATACAGTGTGCACATGGCTTTATTACCCAGGAATTAGTGTGTGAAAGCTGTGTAAGATTGATTTGAATTTAGGGAAGATATGGCCATTTCATCCACACGTGACGACTCCCATTAGAAGTGCATGAAATGTACAGGAATCTGTCCATTTCATCCACATTTGACGACGCGTCCAGGGTGACTTTCTTACCCAGGAATTAGTGTCTGAAACATGGGTAAGATTACTGTAAATACAGTGTGCACATGGCTTTATTACCCAGGAATTAGTGTGTGAAAGCTGGGTAAGATTGATGTGAATTTAGGGAGGATATGGCCATTTCATCCAGGGAGATGTACAGGGCTTTCTTACCCAGGAATTAGTGTGTGAAAGCTGGGTAAGATTGCTGTGAATATAGGGAGGGAGAGCAGCAGCAGCAGCAGCAGCAGCAGGCTGTGACCCTGGCGGAAATAAATTGATTGTTTTAGCCAGGAATACGTGTTTAGAAGGCGGGTAAAGTGTCCCTGCAGCTCCTCCATGACGGTAATAATGATTAGAAATCATTTCCAGGGCAGAAAGCTGTTTTGTAAAAGTGAAAAAACGATTTGAAACCGTTTGAAATGACTGGCGGGTGCTGATGGAAAGCAGGCGGAAATAAATGGATTGTTTTACCCAGGAAAAGGTGTTTACAAGGCGGGTAAAGTGTTCCTGCAGCCCCTAAGTGCCTGATTGTTTCAGAGACCCATAGCCATGACACAGTGAACCATTTACATCCAAAAGTATCCATTTAAAAGTCATTTTTGTAGGGGGAAAAGGGTGCAGAGAGAAGCCTGAAAATGCCTCTCCAGGACCCCGGAGAGCTCGCAGGTGCTGGAGAGGGGGAGACAGGCTCACAGGCAGGCCCGGGGACCCCTGCAGAACCCACAGGATCCCTCCCTGCCTTGAGCAAACAGGCTAGTTCACACTTCCATTACGTACACCGACAAAGCCACCTCTTTGGGGCCGCTCCAAGACCCCCAAAACACGGACGCAGCAGCCCCAGCATCTCTCCCTGACATGAGCAAACAGGCTATTTCAGACTTCCATGAAATACACCGGGGAAAAGCACCTCTCTGTGGCCGCTCCAAGACCCCCAAAACACGGACTAAGGAGCTCCAGGATCCCTCCCTGCCTTGAGCAAACAGGCTATTTCAGACTTCCATGAAATACACCGACAAAGTCACCTCGTTGGGGCCGCTCCAAGACCCCCAAAACACGGACTAAGGAGCTCCAGGATCCCTCCCTGACATGCGTACTTCCAGAACCTCGCACACCTTGGGTCCCCGGGCCCCCGAACTTAAGCACTCCCCCACGGACTAAACCCAGATGATCACACCCTCAAGAATCTCGTGCCCCTGGGAATCTTAAAGGGGGGTGTATTTTGCGGTGCTTTATCGTCCGCCCATCGGCATCCATATTCGGCCTTCTTCACAGCAGCAGCACCCACCCTCCAGTGGAGGATATTCTCGTGCCCCTGGGAATCTTAAAGGGGGTGTATTTTGCGGTGCTTTATAGTCCGCCCATCGGCATCCATATTCGGCCTTCTTCACAGCAGCAGCACCCACCCTCCAGTGGAGGATATTCTCGTGCCCCTGACAACACTTAAAGGTGGTGTATTTTGCGGTGCTTTATCGTCCGCCCATCGGCACCCATAGTCGGCCTTCTTCACAGCAGCAGCACCCACCCTCCAGTGGAGGATATTCTCGTGCCCCTGGCAACACTTAAAGGTGGTGTATTTTGCGGTGCTTTATCGTCCGCTCATCGGCTTCCATATTCGGTTGTGTGTGCCTGGCAAAGACGTGTACCCAAACTCAAGCACTCTGACTAAACACATAAGGACATCCGGGTAAAACCTTAGTGCCCCTGGTAAACCATGTAATGAAATGAGCTCCGTGATGTGCACATCACTTGGGTAAAAGGAGCTTTGGGTCGCCCTGCAAATCACATTTGGTGTATTTCCAGAAAGCTGTGAAAATACACCTACATCCGGCATGTCCTGTCCTGTCCTGTCCTGTCCTGTCTTGTCCTGTCCTGTAAAATAGCATTTTGTTTATTTCCATCATTTGGGCAAATACACATATTTGGGGATTTGACCCTCCCGGCCATCAGAGTCGAACCCGCAGTTCGGAGGAACCGACCGCCAGAGCACCGGCACAAGGCCGGGCCGGTGGAGGCCCTCCGATGGCAGGCCGCTCCAGGAGCTTCAAAGTGCATCAGAGTCGAACCCGCAGTTCGGAGGAACAGAGCACCGGCACGAGGCCGGGCCGGAGGAGGCCCTCCGATGGCAGGCCGCTCCAGGAGCAGACCCCTGAGCCCTGTAAAATATTATTAGTCCGACCGTCCAGCACCGGCATGTGGACCCGGGGAGGAGGCCCTCCGATGGCGGGTGAAATTTGCTGATAGCACAGCTGACGGCTGGACACTAGCCGTAGAGGAACACCAGGGCAGGACCAGGCAGTTCACTCTTTGCAGACAAGCATATGTGGTTGTTACGCAGGATGAAACTGTAGCCTGTGATGAAGTACGGTCAACCCTATATCATGGTAACCGGTTGTAAGGCTCCCTCTCCCGAATCAAACCATGATTCTCCGTTACCCGTGGTCGCTACGAGGGCCTGCGAGGTTATCTAGAGTCACCAAAGGTCCCAGGTCGCCCCGGAGAGCACCCCGCATGGGTTTTGGATCTGATAAATGCACGAACCACGAAACTTCACCGAAGGTCAGCGTTCGTTGACATGTATTAGGTCTAGACGTGTCACAGTCACCCAAGTAACGTTGAGCAATCAAGGGAACCATAACTGATTCGATGAGAGTAGCATGTTATGAAGTAGGGTCGACCATATATCATGTGGAGCCACCGAACACTGGTCCCCGGGGGAACCGGTGCCCGGAGCAAGGCCAATTGCCGCAGCTATGCAACAGTGGAGGGTTCGAGAAACAGTGTTTGCCGGGTGCACCGCGGCGGAGGTGGGGAGGTTCCAGCCCGGAACCTCCGTCCCGCCGCGGGACCGGTGGTGGGACCAGTGGTGGGACCCCTGAGTCAGACGGTTCGTCTCGGTCACGCTTCATATCGGGCGGGCAGGAAGGCTGTGCTCTGCGGGGTTACCCCCGCGCAGCACACCCTCCCGACCATCAGAGTCGAACCCGCAGTTCGGAGGAACCGACCGCCAGAGCACCGGCACGAGGCCGGGCCGGCGGAGGCCCTCCGATGGCGGGTCGCGTTCGCCATTCGATCAGTGAGAAATCAGGAAAAAAGTCTGACTTGACTTTTTGGAGAACCAGAGAAAAGGGGTGAAAATGGGAAAAAAGTACCCCGAAATAGTGTTCCATAAGGCGGGTAGAGTCCCCTGACAACTCCCCTTGCATTCCTCCAGAGTCGTAAAAAGTACAAGTCAACTTTTGGAAGAACCAGAGAAAAGGGTGAAAATGGATAAATTGTATCCGAAAATAGTGTCTCTTGAGGCGGGTAGTGTCCCCTGACAACTCCCCTTGCATTCCTCCAGAGTCGGAAAAAGTTTAAGTCAACTTTTGGAAGAACCAGAGAAAAGGGTGAAAATGGATAAATTGTATCCGAAAATAGTGTTCCATAAGGCGGGTAGAGTCCCCTGACATCTCCCCCTACCTTCCTCCAGAGTCGGAAAAAGTCTAAGTTAACTTTTTGGAAGAACCATAGAAAAGGGTGAAAATGGATAAAATGTATCCGAAAATAGTGTTCCATAAGGCGGGTAGAGTCCCCTGACAACTCCCCCTACCTTCCTCCAGAGTCGAAAAAAGTCTAAGTTAACTTTTTGGAAGAACCATAAAAAAGGGTGAAAATGGATAAAAATGTATCCGAAAATAGTGCCTCTTGAGGCGGGTAGAGTCCCCTGACAACTCCCCTTGCATTCCTCCAGAGACCAGTTCGAAAACTTAAAGTTTTGTGAGAACCATGATTGGGGGTCCTCCAGGCAACAATTTTATCCGATCCAAAGTGCTCATGAGGCGGATACATTCCTCCATGATTTCCACATCATGTGAAAATAGCTCGTTTTTTTCTAAGTGCTCTCAAAAACCGGGTTTCCGATTTCGTGCAGATGGTAGCTTGGAAAAGATGAATGAATTTTTTGGACGGAGGAAGGGAGGTCTCGTTTCCCCTCTCCGTTGTAAATTGCAACGGGGGAGTGCAAAAGTCTCCGGGGCTTCGTCCCGAAGCGCCGAAGACCCCCCCTCCTCCGTTGGCACTTAGCCGTTTTTCAAGAATTTTCAAAAACTTCATTTTTGATTATTTTAACATATAATTGACCGTTTTCTTTACTTTTTTTGCTTTCCACGGGTGGGGGCGCATGGCAGGCCGCCTATGAGCTCCCAAATTCGGCCTGGAACCTCCGGGAATTATGGGCTAAGCTCCATATACTGACGACTCCCATTAAAAGTGCATGAAATGTACAGGAATCTGTCCATTTCATCCACATTTGACGACCCCATTAAAAGTGCATGAAATGTACAGGAATCTGTCCATTTCATCCACATTTGACGACCCGTCCAGGGTGGCCTTCTTACCCAGGAATTAGTGTGTGAAAGCTGGGTAAGATTACTGTGAATACAGGGGTGCACATGGCCATTTCATCCAGGGATATGTACAGGGCTTTCTTACCCAGGAATTAGTGTGTGAAAGCTGGGTAAGATTACTGTGAATACAAGGGTGCACATGGCCATTTCATCCAGGGATATGTACAGGGCTTTCTTACCCAGGAATTAGTGTGTGAAAGCTGGGTAAGATTACTGTGAATACAGGGGTGCACATGGCCATTTCATCCAGGGATATGTACAGGGCTTTCTTACCCAGGAATTAGTGTGTGAAAGCTGGGTAAGATTACTGTGAATACTCTCGGGACTTGCGTGTACACTGTGTGGACATTAACTACCCGTCGCGGTCCGCCAAGTGTACAGGTTAGTGTGTACAGATCACGGACTTTAATGCATAGCGGGAAGTCCATTAAATAGACATTGCAAATAAGTGTTTAACGGTGATTTAAACTAGTTTATGCGGGGAAAAGAGTGCTCAAAATCGGATTAAACAGGCTACTTCACACTTACATTTCATCCTCCCATTAAAAGTGCATGAAATGTACAGGAATCTGTCCATTTCATCCACATTTTACGACCCGTCCAGGGTGGCTTTCTTACCCATTACGTACACCGACAAAGCCACCTCTTCGGGCCGCTCCAAGACCCCCAAAACACGGACTAAGGAGCTCCAGGATCCCTCCCTACCATGAGCAAACAGGCTATTTCAGACTTCCATGAAATACACCGGGGAAAAGCACCTCTCTGTGGCCGCTCCAAGACCCCCAAAACACGGACTAAGGAGCTCCAGGATCTTTCCCTGACATGCGTACTTCCAGAACCTCGTGCCCCTTGGGTCCCCGGGCCCCCGAACTTAAGCACTCCCCCACGGACTAAACCCAGATGATCACACCCTCAAGAAACTCGTGCCACTGGGAACCTTAAAGGGGGGTGTATTTTGCGGTGCTCTATCGTCCGGCCATCGGCATCCATATTCGGCCTTCTTCACAGCACCACCTGCCCTGCTGGAGGTTCACACTTTAACTTTTTTTACCCTCTTCTACCTTACAAATCATCCCACACTTGAGCACTCCTCACTCGGAATAAACACCTCCATGCTACCACCAGAACCAGAATATCATGCCCCTGGGGATCTTAAAGGGAAAAAACCCATATTGGGCTTTAAAAACAGAAGACAAAGTAAGTAATTTTAACAAACTTTATTTACAGTAATATTTACAGTAATAAATACATTCACACAGGATATAAAGTATTTACAAGGGGACTGAGTACAACAAAACATTGCATATTTACAAGTTGATCACTGGCAACAGTGGGTGAAGTTGGTGCAGAGTATGGCACCCTCTCTTCACCCATGTCTGAGGGGCTGTGTTTGGCCAGTGACTGGTCCCTCTTCGCTCTCCAAGCATTGACATTTTTGGAGAATTCTTCATCTGATGTCTCGGCATCGCTGAGTCTTGGTAGGGAGTCTTGGTAGGGAGCGGGGCTGTGCTCCTCTCCAGAGCTGTCACTGTCGATGTCAATACCCGCCAAAGTGTCTTCATGTCCCGCTGCTGCTGCTGTCGATGCCGCCGCTGCTGCTTGCAGTGACTCTGTGAAGAGCAGCCGTATGTCCGCAGCCTCCTTCAAAGAAGGATTCTTCGCGTAAAATTTGTCTGCAGTTGCAGTGTTGTGACAAATGAAATCACTCACTCTTTGGCGGTTGCCTTTGTCCTGAAACCTCTTCGCAACATCGGCGTGGACTGTGCGGAGGTCGGTGAAGTTAATGGGACTGTGTAGCCCCACATCAGCCCATGCCAACCTCAGGGAGTAGGCAAGGTTCCTGGACGGGTTCTTCCCCGCTGTGTATAGGAAGTAGCGGCTCTGGGTGCAGGTCAGCGTACCCTTGATTTCCAGCCACCTCTTCATCCATCCAAATTCTTCTACGGTGAGGTACAGCTGCGCTTCCCCGAACGTGTTGGCCGTCTTGTGGTTGCTTACCTGTTATGACAGAGGTAGAGAGTGTCAATACAATATCAATCATGCATATAACTGTCAGAATAAATACATTGCTTAATAGCACTCACATGGATGAGGTAGCCGAAGGCAGTGCCAGTTGTATCCGCCTTTCGGACCTCGGCGTTGGTCATGTTGGAGTAGACCACCGGACGGTGGCCGTAAATACAGCTCCAATGGAAGGTCATGTACCCATAGAGGAGTATCCGGGTTGCGGTAGTCGGATTGCTGGCCATCACATCCAGGAGCTGAGGGATGCGAGTGTTGGTCGAAGTCAAGCATGCCATGATGTCGTTATGGCTCGGCAGACCTTCCATCTTGTCACGCTTCACTTGCATCTGGTGGATAAGTACTTTTCTCTTCAGGGACTTCAGGATGGCAACTACTTCCCGTTTGATTAAAATCATGTCGTTTTGGCTGAGCCTGCTCCCCTTGCACGGTGTGTCGGCCATGTACTTGAGAAAGTGTGATATATTTTTGATATAGAAGTCGGAGGTCGTGACCTGAAGGCTTGACTTTATCAGGCTCCGGGACCACCCGCGTATCCTCTTCAGATCCCTCAAAAAGAGCCAGTCAGACAGGCGATTGAAACCGTGAGCCATGAAACTTAGGAACGACTTCACTCTGCTTAGTTTGGAGACTGTGTTTTCTTGGAGCCTCACTGTTGGGTCGATACCTACATAATGCTCCCGGTATCCTTGCAGATACTCCTCTGTGAAACATAAAACAGTACTTTAATGACAACACATGGTGTGTTACAGAAACTGCATTTGTGACATATTCAACACACTTACCCATGATCCGTGGGAATGTGATGTCCCGCATTATATTCCCCCGGCCCCTGCCGCGGAACCAGGGGGAATGTATGGGAGGGGAGGTTGACGAGGCCTCGGTATGCATGGATGCAGGTTCTGAGGAGCTGGATGAATGTGTGTGAGAGCCAGTGGGGGACTTGCTGCAGGCGGGAATGGGAGACTTGCTGCAGGCGGGAATGGGAGACTTGCTGCAGGAGGGACCTTTCGACTTGGACAGCCTCGTTGGTGTCGACTCTGTTCGGGGTCATTTCTTTAGAATGACCCGCTCTCGTTCCTCCCCATCGAACACGGGCATGTTCCCGGCCCGCTGATCCATCCTCTGTCGCTTGTGTTTTATCCTCTGCTGCAACTTGCAGCGCAGGGATTTCACCCCAGCAGCATATCTGTCCCGCTGAGCCCTCACAGTGTTTGCCTCCATCCTCCATTCCTTACAGTCTGGGTTGTCACATTCATTCACCGGGGACAAGGGTGGAGGTTGTGACAGTACATCGTCGTCTTCCACCATATCAACAGCCCAAGAGGTAATCATTCCTATCGTGGGGTTTGTCATTCGGAGTTCATAAAGCTCCTTCTTTGCCACTGTCATTTTCAGTTTATTTAGAACCACATGTATTTCCTCCCGGGACAGCTCAACATGGTCTCTGTCCAAGTGGCGATCCAGCCTTGTGCCGCGGTACTCGCATCCTGCAATGGTACAGGGATGGAGCCTAATGTTTGTCCGTCCGTTGGCCAACAACAGCAGAATTTTTCTTTCAACCAAGTTGCGCACACTATGGTGCCTCTGCAGGTGCTTGCTCAGGGCGTGGTAGGAACTATTACAGATCGGACAACGGACCGCCATCCGACCTGTATTCTTGAGCATTTCGGTACCGGGAAATGTCACCAGTAGAAGGTATAGAACCGTGGGTGAAAAAGAAGGAAGCGTGAAAAGACTCAAGAAAGATGCACTCAGCTCATTTTCAAATCAGTGTTTGTTTTCATTTGCATCATCGTGCGAAAGGTGTCCCATTTAGGCACTCGTTAGGCGGGCAGAGATCCCTGTCATCTCTTGGTCTTATCATCCAGGCAAGGCGGGGGCCAAAACTGGATGAAATTGACCAAAAAGTTAAAAATAAATACAATAATTCATCCATGGAAAGATGCATGAAAGTAAAAAAAAGTATCCGAAAATAGTGCATCAAATTGTGGGTAGAGTCCCCTGACAACTCCCCTCACGTTCCTCCAGAGTCTGGTTCTCCCAAAGGATACCCGACAGTTTCAGGTACGACAACGTGGGGATAACAGTACCCTCCGGGCGCTCCGTCCCAGGGGGACGGAGGCATTGAACCCCTCGCACCTGCCCCCGGAGGAGGCAGGGGAGTCAGGTACCCGGAGGGCGCGCGGTGGACGACCAGGGCGAGGCCGCCACACCGCGCTGGAGTCAGAGTTCCGAGTGTTCGAGCCGGGTCCCGGTGAAGCACAGGACGGAGCACCCGGCAGTAGCCTCCAGCAGACCCCCCCGCGCGGTTCCCTCGTCCCTCGGAAGAGGTGGAGAGGCGGAGGGGTGGGTGTTTTCATCTGCTGGCGGGTTGCCGGGGAAAACGCCCTGCTCGGGAGCCAGGCTCAGAGAGAGTGACGGTGGGGTGCCCGCGCTCCCGCCTTTTACAGCGGGAGCGCGAGCTCGCCTCGGGGAGGGAGAGAAGAGAGGAGCGGAGGCTGCCGAAACAGCCAGGGCCCTCCCCTCGGCTTGGCTTTGTTTTGTTTATTCATTGTCTCGTTATTCCGTGACAACTCCCCTTGAATTCCTCCAGAGACCAGTTCGAAAACTTAACGTTTTGTGAGAACCATGACTGGGGTCCTCCAGGCAACCATTGTATCCGAAAATAGTGTCTCGTTATTCCGTGCCAACTCCCCTTGAATTCATCCAGAGACCAGTTCGAAAACTTAACGTTTTGTGAGAACCATGACTGGGGTCCTCCAGGCAACCATTGTATCCGAAAATAGTGTCTCGTTATTCCGTGACAACTCCCCTTGAATTCCTCCAGAGACCAGTTCGAAAACTTAACGTTTTGTGAGAACCATGACTGGGGTCCTCCAGGCAACCATTGTATCCGAAAATAGTGTCTCGTTATTCCGTGACAACTCCCCTTGAATTCCTCCAAAGACCAGTTCGAAAACTTAACGTTTTGTGAGAACCATGACTGGGGTCCTCCAGGCAACCATTGTATCCGATCCAAAGTGCTCATGAGGCGGATACATTCCTCCATGATTTCCCCATCATGTGAAAATAGCTCGTTTTTTTCTAAGTGCTCTCAAAAACCGGTTTCCGATTTCGTGCAGATGGTAGCTTGGAAAAGATGAATGAATTTTTTGGATGGAGGAAGGGAGGTCTCGTTTCCCCTCTCCGTTGTAAATTGCAACGCAACGGGGGAGTGCAAAAGTCTCCGGGGCTTCGTCCCGAAGCGCCGAAGACTTGACCCCCTCCTCCGTTGGCACTTAGCCGTTTTTCGAGAATTTCGAAAATCATCCATACTTCCATAACATGAGACCCCAGACCTCCGGAATTAAGCACTCCCCAACGGACTAAACCCAGATGTTCACACCCTCCAGAACTTCATGGCCCTGGTGACTCAGAAAAGAGGTGTATTTTGCGGTGCTTTATCGTCCGCTCATCGGCTTCCATATTCGGCCTTATTCACAGCAGCAGCACCCACCCTCCAGTGGAGGATATTCTCGTGCTCCTGGCAACACTTAAAGGGGGTGTATTTTGCGGTGCTTTATCGTCCGCTCATCGGCTTCCATATTCGGCCTTATTCACAGCAGCAGCACCCACCCTCCAGTGGAGGATATTCTCGTGCCCCTGGCAACACTGGTAAACACTGGTAACATTTGTCCAGCCGCTGGCAGGGACTTGACATCGGAAGTTGACATCGCATTTCCATTGAGCCCCACGTTACCTCTGTCCATAAGGCTGATATTTGCCTTACAGTTACAGAAGCAGCTGACGACCAACACACTTGTGTCTTGAAACGATTATATAATTTAAATCTTTTGTCACAAACATTGCAACTCTATTCTTCCTCTCCTGTGTGGACTCTCATGTGTGCCTTTAAATTTCCATTCAGTGAAAAAGCTTTCTTACAGACTGTACAGCTGTGTGGTTTCTCTCCTGTGTGGACTCTCATGTGTTCCTTTAAATGATCACTCCGTGGAAAAGCTTTTTTACAGACTGAGCAGCTGAATGGTTTCTCTCCTGTGTGGACTCTCATGTGTACCTTTAAAATTCCACTCTTTGAAAAAGCTTTCTTACAAACTGAGCAGCTGTGTGCTTTATCTCCTGTGTGGACTCTCATGTGTGCCTTTAAAATTCCACTCTGTGAAAAAGCTTTCAGACAGACTGTACACCTGTGTGCTTTCTCTCCTGTGTGGACTCTCATGTGTGCCTTTAAATTTCCATTCAGTGAAAAAGCTTTCTTACAGACTATACAGCTGTGTGGTTTCTCTCCTGTGTGGACTCTCATGTGTTCCTTTAAATGATCACTCCGTGAAAAAGCTTTTTTACAGACTGAGCAGCTGTGTGGTTTCTCTCCTGTGTGGACTCTCATGTGTTCCTTTAAATGTCCACTCTGTGAAAAAGCTTTCTTACAAACTGAGCAGCTGTGTGCTTTCTCTCCTGTGTGGACTCTCATGTGTGCCTTTAAAATTCCACTCTGTGAAAAAGCTTTCTTACAGACTGTACAGCTGTGGGCTTTCTCTCCTGTGTGTACTCTCATGTGTGCCTTTAAATTTCCATTCAATGAAAAAGCTTTCTTACAGACTGTACAGCTGTGTGCTTTCTCTCCTGTGTGGACTCTCATGTGTTCCTTTAAATGTCCACTATGGGAAAAAGCTTTCTTACAGACTGTACAGCTGTGTGCTTTCTCTCCTGTGTGGATTCTCATGTGTTCCTTTAAATTTCCATTCAGTGAAAAAGCTTTCTTACAAACTGTACAGCTGTGTGCTTTCTCTCCTGTGTGGACTCTCATGTGTTCCTTTAAATGTCCACTATGTGAAAAAGCTTTTTTACAGACTGTACAGCTGTGTGCTTTCTCTCCTGTGTGGATTCTCATGTGTGCCTTTAAATTTCCATTCAGTGAAAAAGCTTTCTTACAGACTGAGCAGCTGAATGGTTTATTTTCAGCACTAGGTCGTGAATCACTGACAGATTCATGTCTATTTTTCAGTGAGTTTGAGCCTGATGCAGGTTCTCTGGTCTCCTTCCAATCAGCACTGTCTTCAGTGTCAGGTTCAGAAGAGTCTCCAGTGTCAGGTTCAGAAGAGTCTTCAGTGTCGTCCTCAGTCTTTGGTTGTAAACTGCTCTCTGGATCTGAGTTCCTGGCTGGTTCTGGTCCTCGACAGTCATCTCCATCAGCTTCTGTTTCCATGTGTTCAGTTTGTCTTTGATGAGGCTGAGAGGACTGAGGTTTCTCTTTATCATCTTCACTCTTCACAGGGTCAGGAGTGAAAGTGGACTTGGTGATATCAGCCTCCTCCAGCTCCTCACTGATCCTGAGTTCCTCCTGTTCCTGCTTAATGTGTGGGGGGGGCTCTGGGTCCTCCTTGTGCAGACTGGTGCTCCACTCCTGCTGGTCAGGGAGAACTTCTTCTTTAACCACCACCTGGACTTCTGCAGGAAACAGGAGACACCCAGTCAGAACACACTGTTAAGTGTTAGCATTTAAAAATCTAATGACCATTACAATGGGAGACATTTTTCAGCCCTAATTAATGCCTTTGTTTTTATATTTTCACATTATCTTTCTTTGTCCCACTTAATGTGTATTTTTGTTGTCTCAATTCAACTTATGTAGCCCAGCCCCTTTGCAAATGAAAAAGGGTTTTTTCTTCTGGCGTAGCACTAGCTGCAATAAACAAGGAATTGTATTTGGGATCGTTCACAGATACACTACGCCTACAGTATAGAATTAAAACACTCTTACAAATTAAAATCCTGCATTCAAACCTTATTTAAGTAAAAGTATGCAAGTATCATCAGAACATTTGACGGCACCTTCTTACGTAACAGTAACGGTGGTGCAGTAAAATGTTCCCCGTCAGTGTTTAATTTATGATGTTTCTTGATTATTTCGTATGCTCACCTGGAATCAATCAATCAATGTTTATTTATATAGCCCAATATCACAAATGTTACATTTGTCTCAGTGGACTTCACAGTGTGTACAGAATATCAGTATGACAATACGACACCCTCTGTCCTTTGACCCTCACATCGTACAAGGAAAAACTTCCAGAGAAAACCCACAGTTTAAAGGGGAAAATGGGAGAAACCTCAGGGAGAGCAACAGAGGAGGGATCCCTCTCCCAGAACGGACAGACGTGCAATAGATGCCGTATGTAAATCGAAAAGATGATACATTTACAACATAGGTAGTCCAGATGTTTGGAAATGCATGTGACTATAATAAGAAGATGAATCCACGAGGATGTCAGCAATCCTGTGGGAGCCATCAGGGAAGTAGTATGGTGAGAGTCAGGCAGGACCGCAGAGACAGGTTCAGCCACGACTCGAAGTCCAGGACTCAAATCCAGTGCTCAGGATAGAGGATCCAGGACACACGACCACAGCAACAGGATTAGCCTCGACTCAGGATCCCGGCGTATATATGGACACAAAAAAGAGATTTGCTGCTGCTGCTGGGCACCCTCATGTGGAATCAAATGAAAATGTTGACAATGAAGTGGAAAATAATGACAATGATGTTAGCAATGTTGATGTTGAAACTGATGTTGAGACTCAAACTAAATGATATCAATCCGGAGGACAGTGCCTCTAACATTTCAGGTCCAAAGGAAAGGCAACACAAAACACACTCTAATGTATCTAAAACATCATCCACCACATCTGCCAGGCTAAAAGCAGAGGCTGATGAAGCAGCAATTGTGGAGCGCATGAAGGCTTTAAAAAGAAAACATCAGTTGGAAGCAAAGGAGGAAAAACTAAGAAAAGAAAAAGAGGAACTAAGAAAAGAAAAGGAACAGTTTGCTCTGGAGACCGAGCTAGCTGCAACTAATGCCACAATCAATGTTCTGGAAACTAGCTCAAAATGCAGCTCCAAAAGGGATGGAATGAACTCTTATCTGGAAAGGAACAAGGCTCAGAGTACAAGGCAACTCAATCCTCAGGCCAATCAATTTGTCCCACAGAGAAATGACAAAAATAACATGCAAAATGAATTTCACCCTAATGCCCAGGCTGTCACTGTAAGACCAAAAGGAAACCTCACAGACCATCAGGTTTAAAGACACATCACAAACTGTCAGGCCTAAACAAATGGCAGTGTTACAGACGGACCACAGACCACTATACACTCAAGCACCAACACAGGTGGTTCATGATGCTCAACAGACAGGACGAGCATCCTCCTTGAATATTACATTACATTGCATTTAGCTGACGCTTTTATCCAAAGCGACTTACAATAAGTGCGTTCGATCGACAAAATACAAACTTGAAGAAAACAGAATCAATAAGTACATCAGGTTTCATAGAGCAAAAACATTTCAAGTGCTACTCAACTGACTTTAGATAAGCCAGCCCTTTATTAGTATATAAGTGCTTTGTTAATAGTTCTATCGCTCGAAGTGGAGTCGAAAGAGATGAGTTTTCAGTCTGCGCCGGAAGGTGTGTAAGCTATCTGCTGTCCTGATGTCAATGGGAGCTCATTCCACCATCTTGGAGCCAGGATAGCAAACCCACGTGTTTCTGCTGGTGGGAACTTGGGTCCCCCTCGCAGCGATGGTGCAGCGAGCCGTTTGGCTGATGCAGAGAGGAGTGCACGTGCTGGGGTGTACGGTTTAACCATGTCCTGGATGTAGGAAGGGCCAGATCCATTCGCAGCATGGTACGCAAGCACCATTGTCTTGAAGTGGATTCTAGCAGTTACCGGAAGCTAGTGGAGGGAGCGGAGGAGCGGCGTGGTGTGGGAGAATTTAGGAAGGTTGAAGACCAGAGGAGCAGCTGCATTCTGGAAGAGCTGCAGAGGTCGGATGGCACATGCAGGTAGACCAGCCAGGAGGGAGTTGCAGTAGTCTAGGCGTGAGTTGACGAGAGCCTGGACCAGAACCTGCGTGGCTTTCTGGGTCAGCTGGGGACGCATCCTCCTGATGTTGTAAAGCGTGTATCTGCAGCAGCGGGTTGTAGCAGCGATGTTTGCAGTGAAGGACGGGTTGTTATCTAGGGTCACACCCAGAGTCCTTGCAGTCTGGGTCGGGGAAACAACAGAGGGGCCGATGTTGATCGTCAGGTCAAGAGTGGGACAATCTTTTCCCGGAAGGAAAAGCAGTTCAGTTTTGTCAAGGTTGAGCTTGAGGTGATGAGCAGACATCCACTGAGAGATGTCAGCTAGACAAGCAGAGATGCGTGCGACGACCTGGGTCTCTGAGCGGGGAAAGGACAGAATTAATTGGGTGTCGTCAGCGTAGCAGTGGTATGAAAAACCATGCGGGCTAATGACTGATCCGAGCGAGTTTGTGTACAAGGAGAAGAGGAGGGGACCAAGAACAGAGCCCTGAGAGACCCCTGTAGTTAATTGACAAGGGTCGGACTCGGACCCTCTCCAAGTTACCTTGTAGGTGCGGTCTTTGAGGTATGAGGTGAGGAGGGAAAGTGCAGAGCCTGAAACTCCAAGTTCTTGGAGAGTGCGAAGGAGGATCTGATGGTTCACCGTGTCGAATGCAGCAGACAGGTCCAAAAGGATGATGACAGAGGAGAGGGAGGCTGCTTTAGCAGTGTGCAGTTCCTCAGTGACAGCAAGGAGGGCAGTTTCTGTGGAGTGACCTGCCTTGAAACCAGACTGGTGTGGATCCAGAAGGTTGTTCTGATGGAGATAGCAGGAGAGTTGTCTAAAGACAGTCAGATCAACTACAGAGCGTTGATACAGAGTACACACACTGAAACAGAGAAGTCTAAAAACAGAATGTTACTCACACAATTCTAGAAGTGTCAAGTTGCTTTCTTGTCAAAATCGAGTTGCCCACTGGCAGGTCAGTGATTAGGATGAAATTTAAATACAGTTAATGTGGGGGAAGTGGCCTCAGATCACAGCTTGATGGGCCTCAATCGAGACTGGCTTCCTCCTGACTCGTTATTGTCTTTTAAGGGTGAATATCACATAAAATAATGACACCCAAAATGACATTGTGAATATCATGCAACGCCAAACTGACATCACTACAATGTTAGTACAGCAACATTTAGCATCCTCCCTACCAGTGAGAAATATACCCACATTTGATGGTGATCCTCTTCAGTACCATTCTTTCATCAGATCCTTTGAAAATTGTGTTGAGGTTAAAACTGATAATGCAAGTGATTGTTTACATTTCTTGGAGCAGTTCACCAGGGGGCAGCCAAGAGACCTGGTGAAAAGTTGTCAGCACCTACCCTCTGTTCAAGGATACCAAAGAGCCAAATCCCTGCTTGCTGAACATTTTGGAAATGAATACAAAATTGCTTCTGCTTATATGGACACATTGATAGCTGGCCTCTGGTTAAAGCAGAAGATGTCAAATCACTGAAATCCTTTTCTCTGTTCTTACGGGAATGCTCAAATTTAACACAGCGAATCATGCACATGAATGAGTTGGACGTGCCATCAAACCTCAGAAACATCATGATGAAGCTTCCTTATAAAGGTGAGGGAGAAGTGGAGGAGCCATGCATGTGATTTGCAGGAGAGACGTGGTTGCAGAGCACTATTCATTGACCTTGTGAACTTTGTTGAAAAACAAGTTAGAATTGCCTCTGACCCACTGTTTGGAAATATTCAGGACTCAAAATGTACCAGCTGCAACAACCCCCCCCCACTGTCAGTGAACTAGGGCTGCACGATTTAGAAAAAAAAAAATCTAATTGCAATTTTTCTGACAAATATTGCGATTTGCGATATATATTTTTAAGCAACCCAACGGAAGTTTATTGTAAAATGCGGCCATAACTCCGGCTAGGAAGGTCGTATCAACGTACTCCCGTCTCTAGCACCCCCGCAGCCCGAGCTACGAGTGAAATAACTAAACTTACATGAAACTTCCGTTGGGTTGCTTTAAAGTCAAGCTTCAGTTTAAGATTCTCCCTGTAATAGAAACATGTGATGGATAATTACTAACCTGACTCAGACGGTTCACCAAACCATCTAGGAGAACTACATTGGAAGCCATTTGGAAAGGGCAGGCACTTTCAAAGATACTTGGCAGGTGATTGGATCAATCTGTCTATCACCTTCTATCATGGGCCACTTCTGATTGATTAACAATGGCTGGTACATGTGGAGCACAGCACTTCTGATTGGTGTGGATGACTGACACACAAGAAGAAAAAAAAAAAAATTGTAACAAAAAAAAAAGAGTTAAAAAAAATCGCAGGCTTTGCAATTTGATAATCGCATCATTTCAAATCGCGATTTCAATTTAAAATTGATTAATCGTTCAGCCCTACAGTGAACCAAGGCATAGGAAACAGGTCACCTTTGCCACCGGTGTCACTGCAATGAAAGAAAGAAACAAAGGCTACATGGATAATATAAGATCAAGTCCTTTTCTGCCCAAAGTTACAACAAATGCTGTTTATTCTGCCAACAAACCAGCCACTCACTTGAAAAATGCTCACAGTTTAAGTTAAAGACACAAAAGGACAAGATACATTTCATAAAGGAGCATGGAATTTGTTTTGGTTGCTTGAAACGGGGACACATAAGCAAAGACTGCAGGAGTCGATGGGATTGCAGTGTGTGTCAGCAAAAGCATCCTTCAGTCCTTCACATTGAGCAGAAGGGTATAAGTACACCTTTTAATGAAGCACAAGAACCTGTGAGCCCTCTGAGTGTAGCATCTGGTCAGTCTCAAACATGTGGCCATATAGGGCCCGGAGATGAGTGCAATGCTGTGTTTTCGATTGTTGCAGTTCAAGTGAAAAGCCAAATGAGTGACAGAGTTGTCCAGACCTATGCATTTTTGGATCCGGGGAGTTCCAGTACCTTTTGCACTTAAAGCCTTCCAAAGAGATTGGGGCTAAGTGGCCAGCCAGCCAGTATTCTATTGCAAACAATGGGGCAAAAGAAAATTGTGAGTACCAATGTATTGTCTCACTTGGAAGTGTCTGGCATGGATACAGATGATTTTATTGAATTGCCCAATGTCTTAACCCAAAGAGTTATGCCAGTGTCACGTGTGAATAGTGCTGCGTACCTGGACTCACATTCAGGTTCAGGTCCGGACTCAAGTCCAGAGGTCCAGGTCCGGACTTATAAGTCCGGACTTGTGTCAAGTTGTGTGACTAAAGTGAACTTATTGTGAGCTAATTATCAATTGAAAATAAACTCATAATCAACACAAATTCAAACTCGTCAGGTTTATTGCGCTCCCTTCCAACTTGTGTCTACATTTCTCTACAAAGTACAAATGTAAAAAAAACATTGTTTGCCACTTAGTCTACAAATGACTTATGACAGCAACTACAGTGAACTACTACAAAGTTCAAACATTTATTTCATTTACCAAACTAAAGTAACCGAACAGTCCCTGAGCTGACTGAGCCTAAATCCCTAAAGCGTTGCTGAAAGGTAGAGTGTAGAGTAGACTATACGCATTACACACCTACTATACAGTATACACTGTAGTGACTGTACACCATATCTTTTCTACAACTCTACATGTGTACATTATACAGTACATACGACATACATAGTAGGGATGCACGATATTGGGTTTTTGAAACCGATACCGATAACTTCCTGCTTCTCAAGACCGATACCGATAACCGATAATAAAAAAAGATTTACGCCACTAATTATTTTAACGCGATTAACGCATGTGTATTTTTTGTCCTCGGCCGCCCCGTAGTTTCAGAGCGCATCGAGTTTAAAATACCATCTACAACCCTGCTCCTGCCGCCCGCTTGTGGCAGACCACACTTCCACGCTCACCGGCAGGCACCAACTTGCCACCTGGAGGACCGGGAGGGTGTGTGTATGTGTGGCCCGAGTGAGCGGCCTTACATGCATTGTTGTTGTTAGCATCTGGTGCTAGATTGCCGCGCTAACGGATATAAGGAGCTGTTTAAATGAAAACAGAGGAGCGACATTTCGCCACAACTGCGCCGAGCACTTGACTTTATGCAGGAAGCCAGACAGTGGGACATTGTACGAAAAGTCAGCACACTCAGCATGGATAGTGCACAACATGATTGCAGCGTCCAGGCAGCTCCGGTTCGAGCATATGCCTTGAGGTGCTCACACACACACACACACACACACACACACACACACACACACACACACACACACACACACACACACACACACACACACACACACACACACACACACACACACACACACACACACACACACACACACACACACACACACACACACACACACACACACACACACACACACACACACACACACACACACACACACACACACACACACACACACACACACACACACACACACACACACACACACACACACACACACACACACACACACACACACACACACACACACACACACACCTTGGAATTTCATCATTTTTGGCCTTCCCGTTCACATTTTTTTTAAGGGCACAAAGGCCACATGACAGGGCACAAAGGCCACATGACAGGGCACAAAGGCTGTTTGGTTAAATTACGCTGGTCAATCAACATGACTGAAAAGTGTAGCACTAACGTCAACACCAGTCGTTTTACAAACGGCTGAATAGCAATAGTGTTTCTTAAACGTATACGTTAAGTTCAGCCATAAACCACATAAGTCAGTCAGGGGTAGACAGTAAGGGTAAAATTGTATTGTCACTGGCCCCACCATTGTAACCACTGGCCCGGAGCATTCGTCCACCAAAAAACTAATAATGAAGAAAATTAACACATTTGTTGCAATAATGTATGCACTAACTACATTACAACTTGTACTACAACATTTTAATCATCAGTTTTTCCTCAATTGTTCATATTTGGTTTATTAAAATAATGATATTGAGGTCATTGTTAAAAAATGTCTGCTATTATTATGAGTATTATTATTTGTATAATGCACTTTCTGCCTTCCTGTCATCAGGAGTTAGACATGTGATGGCTATGTAATAGATTTGATTAGAGCCTTCATTATCCTAAACTGCTGGGACATTTCGCCAATACCTTTATATTGTCTACTCTTCACTTACTTGTCAGCATAGGTCGGCATTGATGTACAGAGCCGACAGAAGACCTTGTTTATACTGGCATCATATTGAGAGGTGCAGTGACGCGTCCTGAAACCAGGAAGTAAGCTGCTGGTTCCCTCCACAAAAAGCAATGGCATTTCTCCACAGGGTTTTGGAAAATAGCTGGAAATAAGGTCTGTGGAAAACAAACCTGTTTGATAAATGCACGTTTTGTTCAGCCGGATAATCTCCACATGTCTATCCTACTTTTATAATTTTCGAATCATAAATCTAATCGATAGATTATAAAAGGGGTTTAGGACGCGGCACTGCAGCCAACTCCCCGTCACTCCTTTAACTCCTCCGGTGACTTTCTTTTATTTGAAGATTGTTTTTTGCACGGCGCTTGGCCGGCTGCCGCTCGTATTAAAAACATTTTGGCGAATGGTTAGGTGGCGCGATAGTCTGTAGTGAAGAAGGAGCGCCCTCCCGCTCAAACAGCTGTTTGCTTTCCCCCCAACAACGACAACTGACTCACGAAACGCTATGTTGTAGCGTTGATAAACGAAACAATTTAACTAAATTGCTAGTCAAAATACCAATACCACAGGACATTTTTTTTTACTTTTGACAGGGGCACAAAGGCCACTTTGGCCGTGAATAGCATTCTATTTAACAGCCATGGCCGTCGTGAAATTCCCACCCTGGTGTATATGCAAAGAGCCGCATGCGGCTCGAGAGCCGCGGGTTGGCCACCCCTGGTCTATGGTTTTTTACCAGTATCAGGGCTGAGTTCAGCAAACAGTTCAACACCTTTTGCTGTATTGTTCTTGCCAACGTGAAGCTAATAAATACCACAAAAATGTCGATGCCTTGTCTGGACAATGGACTCATTAGCAACTCTGCGTAAGATCCACTATACCTGGTGCCTCAGTGGCCTTTTGAAGTTGTATTGTTGTTGACAAATAGCCACTACAGGTGAGCCTGTGACAGCCTCCCAACAACTGTTGTGCAATGAAATATTGGGCTACTAGTAATCTCGAACCGTCAGTTTAAAAAAGAAGGTGCCGTTCCGATAAATATCAATGATTTCGAACATCGCGGGGAAATTCCTTCGACTCATCTTGAAGTTTTGGGGGAAGCCGGAAGTGACGTCAATGCGGGAACGCTTCACTGTGCGGCGAGAGAGCCAAACACGGACAAAGTGTGTTGTCATGCGTAGAAATGGTGAATTACTGAGTTTAGGCACGTTAATAACGTTTTAATGAAGTTGACTACAGTATATTCATGTTTGTCAGTGCTTTCATGTCAATTCGGCGAACATAAACGATCGTGGTGAAGATGATGATTAAATTAGGATTAAAAATCGGTCGTGAGAGCTACTGAATTTCCTACCGTCGGATGTGATATAAAAACAAATCGATTATTTTTGGAGTTGTAAACTCAAGTGGATGAAACTACATCCCCCACTCCCCCCGTTGACAATTTACTAGCGGTACCGAAGTGGGCCAGTCGAGAGTCCCGGGATGATTTTTAGTCCCAGTCCACCACTGGCTACATGACCGTATGATCGCCCATATTGACGCACCTAATTCCTAAACTTCTAACAGATACAACATAAACCGATCCTTCAGCCTCATATGAGCTCTCAGACACGTTCAAAATTAAACTGTCATCGCTGTCTGAGCTTGCTGCTGTGTGCGCCGTCGTGCGTTTACATGCAGAAGCTGGGATCCTGAACGGTGCAGCTGGAGCGCTGTGCCCGCAATGACGTCACACATAATTTGGCGGGATTTGAAGAATCCCCGAGAAGATCCAGAAAATGGTCAACATTGAAGGGCAGATTAATGGTTATCAAAGTACAAATATCCAAAATCAGTTCAGTAACGGTTTTCAAGGGGACAATATTTACTCAAATTGATGGGTTTGGATGATGGGGGAAACTCGTGTCACAGGCTCTTTAAATCAGTACATTAAATGGCATATTATTCAATCCATGTATTTTTATTAATGCTGTCAAAATTATCGCATTAACGGCGGTAATTAATTTTTTGAATTAATTGCGTTAAAATATTTAACGCATTTAACGCATGTGCAGAATGGCCCGCCCCATACATCCCACCAGTGGCAGTGCCAGAGTATGGCTGGGGTAGGCTACAGCCATACCAATAAATGGCTTAGCCCCACCATGAAAAATGATGTTAAAGTAAGCAAAATAAAGTCCGCCAACTTGCGGAGTAAATGGCACAGACAGCAGTTAGTAAGATTGATTTCAGTAGCCACTTGTCTGGAAATACCGAAGACCAGAAACGATTTTGAAAAATGTTGTCACGTAGTGATCGTCTTCTCAATAGAACATCTTTGATAATGTCTTCTGGCCAATCAGAATCACGATAACGGCGTGGTGTTGTTGCAGAAAGTAGACGCAGAATACTTTTGCGGTAGTACATGTCTGTATTAGACTATGGCGATGTGATCTATATGTATGCTTCTTCCTCCCTGCTTAAAAAGCTGGATTCTGCGTACCATACTGCTATACGTTTTGTAACGGGTGCAGGCTCTCGCACCCACCACTGCACTTTGTATCAGTCCTTAGGATGGTCCTCTCTGCACCAAAGAAGACAATCACACATGTTGATTTTTATCCTTAAGTCATTGCTAGGTAAGCTGCCCTTATATATCTCCAAACTTCAGTCCTTTTATACTTGCTTTTTTAATACCAGACGAGCAGCAAATGGGATGCTTTTAAATGTTCCTTTGATGCAGTCAGAGCTCGGTAAAGCTGCATTCTCCCACTATGCTCCCTTTTTATGGAATACGCTGCAAATAAAACTTTGTCTGGAGGCACTTCCTACTGTACATGCTTTTAAAGGTATGCTACGATTAGCCCTTCATGAAACATGTAACTGTTTTACCTGATGCTATTGCTGATGTGATTATGCTTCTTCCCACTGCACAAATGGCCTTCTGTATTTATATTTGAATTGTATGTTTTTTTTGTTTAATGCCCTTGTTTTATGTTGAAACTTGTTGTGTGCCGTGTTGGTCAGGAATCCCTGGAAGAAGAGATCTTGTATCTCAATGGGACATTCCTGGATAAATAAAATAAAATAAAAAATATACATCGATACAACATTACGTGTTGATAGAAATCAACATGTAATGAAATAAGACCCCACGGTTTGATGATTGATGATTGATAGGTGTGTGGGCTGTCTTTCATTTTGACACACAGAACAATGTTATAATAAACATACATAGCCTACTGTATGTTAAATGGATATATCCGCCTTCTTTCATTTATCTTTCCATTCCCACAACAATATACATAAAGAAATGGCATATCTTGGACATAGTTCGAATGGTGATTAATCATGATTAATTCATTGTTAAGCTGTGATTAATCTGATTAAACATTTTAATCGTTTGACAGCCCTAATTTTTATAAATATATTTATTTTGGTAGGTTTGCTCTTCCGTAATACATTTGAATTATTATAATAAAGTACATGTGTCTAATAACACTTAGATACTTTTACTTAAATAAGATAAACTTAAATATATGAAATGCTTTAACTTGTAATTGAAGATGTTCACAGTGTGGTGTTTGTACTTTTACTTACCTGCAGTGTGCTGATAAAGGGTCTAAAGTGTTAGTAATGTGATAATAAAGTGTTATTAATGTGATAATAAAGTGTTACTGAAGAGTTTAAAGTGTTGATTAAGGGTAAAGGGAACAGACCTGCTCTGTGTATCCGAAGCTGAGGCTGTAAAACAGCGTCCAGTAGCTTCTGGAGTCTCTTGTTCTCCTCTTTGGAAAGAGACAGCTCCTCCTCGAGCTCTGCTATCGTTTTTTCAAACAGAGCCAATATCTCTTCAGCAGTGAGTCGCTGCTTCTTCAAAGACAGCAGCATTTGGACTTTACTCATGTTTCCTAGATCACCTTTTCCTGCAGACTCCGTTAAACACACCGTTTCTCTCTCCATCAAACTCTCAATCTGACTAGCGTTGCTAACGTGTTTCCAGCTAGCATGCTAAGCTAGCTCCTATAGTCCGAGGTAAACGCTCCAGAAAAAAGAGCACAGAGTCCATTCCGAGGTTTATCCAAACACAGAGATGATGGATCAGCAGAGCAGCAGCTCACACGCACTTTCTCAGGAACACAGAGAGAGAACCGTAGCGACGAGACGCCACCTCGATCCAGGTTAGAAAGAGCTGGGAACTTCACTTCCGGTGCGGTTTGAGGACGTCAAAAATAAAAACGGGAAGGATTTCCTCTTTTTGGTTTTAAGAACGATTGGCATCCGGACGTTGCCTTAACACCTACTACTGGATCAATAATAAAATTACTCTTTCAAAACAAATCTATTATAACCAACAGAAAATACTCATAAAGGAAAAAGGGAAAATAAATAAACATCATTAAGCTAAACAAGTCGCAGTGCACAAATCAAATATCTGTATAGTGTTAGAAATTAAAATCAATGTGGATATGGCGTAATTTGAATTAAATACACTATTTAATTTAAATCAGTTTTATTCTGGAAAAACTTGAAGTTCACACTAACTATTAACTTAACACTTTTATTCTGAAAATTCTTCATTTCCGGTTAGGATTAGCATGTGGCGAAATGCTACGTTTTCAAACCGTGAATCGAAGGTGAAATGACATGTGATGTTGTACACTAAACATACTGGGATTAGCACTCATTTATTGACGCTGAATAACGTTTATCAGGGAATGTTTAAATAACCACACATTTAACTCTATATTAGATTCGGTTGGTTTCTGTCAGAGTGTAAATAAGCCAACCCACTGCTATAACAACCCAGTCTCACGGCATTTCGTGTTCACCAACACGATTTTTAATCTATTGATTCGTGTTCACCAACACGATTTGCCCCTTTTTTTCGTGTTGCACAGCACGATTTTAAAAGCAATGTATTTCTACTGCCTGCAGCACGTCTTTTTCTCTGGTCGGGTCGTGGGAGACCGGAAGCTGTGTGGTTCATAAAAACATGTTCTTACTCAATATCAAGCCACAATTATTGCTTTTATTTTAAATCGTATAATTTCGGACTTTTGTTGCCGTCTGTGAGGAAAATAAATGGGGCTCAGACAATAAATGGGGCTCAGAGCCTCAGAATACGGAAATCTGTATTTTTAAATATTTGTTCCTTCTAATTCGTTATTCTTTTCAAAATAACACACTGTTATTTAATCACCAATAACTCACAATTATCCTTGCTTTTATTTATTGGTTTACTTCCATAATCTCGGTCTTTTTTGGTGTCCGTCAGGAACTGAATTTCAAAATAAAAATAACCGGAAACAGACGTAGGCCTATAAGGGACATTTCGAGCATCATTGCGATTGTCAACATTTCTGAGTTTAGGGTGGCCGAAGACACTACACTACCCATAATCCCCAGCTATCGTTTAGGACTACAGTCCCCGTAAGGTTACGCAGAGCGTCAAACAGCTATGTGAAATGGAACGGAACCACGCCAGGCTATCCAAAACTGGAATCGAACGCCCCCCCCAGAACTACACATGCTGGCTATTGTGTTTCGCAAAATGTTCTACTGAACGTTTTCGTTTTTCCCACAATTAGAAGTTGCCAGTATTAAACACATTGGTGTTATCAAATGTAAAACATATAATTAATAAATGGGTGAAAATCGCTTGTGTCCATAATGCACAGCATTAATATATACCCACATGACAGCTCATTGCTACTTTGTAATTCTACTCCACGACAATTCAGAAGTTAACCTGGTATTTTTACTCCACTGCATTTATTTGAGTTACTTTGCAGATTCTGATTAATGATGTGAAATATAAACAACCCTTAAATCAGACTTTAGTTACACCTGAGTAAAATTCAGGTAAGGTGATTGTGAAGTTCCAACAATCAGGAGAGATATTTGATAGTTGGTGCTTGAGAAGACTAAACATGTATCTGCAATTGACATGAATGGAAACGAGTAATAAAGTATATTCATTACTCGTTATTCTCTACTAATAGTTAATTAAAGACTGTATATTATGGCTATTTTGCATATCCCTTTCAAGATTTTCAAAGGTTTATTGATATATCATATACACAACTACGGTGTAGTTATGTATATGAATGAAACACTTGAGTCACAGGTTCCTCAACAGTGCATTACAAGACATCTATCAATATGTGTGTGTACCTCCATCATTAAACATATTCATATTCTGCACATTTCTTATTCTATCTACATACATAAGAGTATAATTCATATGTATAATATCAGTTAAAATAAGTGCTTCAACATAGTTAACATTGCAGGAAAGCAATATATTAGACGTTAAGTACTTTGTCAGGCTTAACATTTATCTGTAGATAGATACCCCCAAAGTTTTTTTCTTATTTAAAAGAAGACCTTAATCTGTTATTTCATGTTTAAATAAAGGTTAATTCGTTTTTCTGTTTTGCACCTCCTCCTATTAATATCTTTGTACATCCTGCACTAAACTGTTTTATTGTAGAGATCACTTATAGTATATTCTTGATTTTTTATATTCTATATTTCTATCACAGACCTTCTACTTTCCCCCTATGAAAGTATGTAGGCCTACTCTTCATATTTTTATTCAAATATTCAAAAAAAATTACATACATTATTGTTTTTATGTGTTATATAACACATGTGTTATATTATAACACATAAAAACAATAATTCAATAACGTGCTTTAACCACTAGGCGGTGCACACAAGGTACACACAGCCATAATAACTTTGTATTATTAGTGTAGGTCGGACACGTTTTATTCATGCTTTCACATAATTTTACAGCATATTGCTATACTATTTCAGACTCAGTATTTACATTCTTACATTCAAAGAAAATCAGTAATATCTTTAAAAACTACAGTCCTTTTATATCAACTGTGCACCGTTATGGTGTAAATACAGCCTATCTGTGAATTAGATCAAATGTAAAAGTCAGCCGAATTAGTGTTGATACTGCAAGGAGACGTATTGTGTGAAGAGAAATTGAAGATGTTGTTTAATTGTTGAATATATTTATGATCCACGTCAAGTATTCAGTTTCGGCGGCATTTCTTCCAGTTTGTCAAAAGGTCTTCTGATCAGGGCTCTCTAAATAAATATCTACGGCAGATCTGTAATATACAATGCAGCTGAACCGTGTATTACAATGCCGTTATGTTTTCAAAGAGAAAAGCAAGAACACTCGGAATTAAGCATTATTTTATTCTTTTAAAATGTTTTCCGGATTTCATATTATATAAACACCAAATCCCAGCATGCATTGCGGCTAAAACATCCAATAAGCGAGCTTAAAACCATAGCTGAGGATCTTGGGTAATCGCTCGAAATGCCTACGTCTGTTTCCGGTTATTTTTATTTTGAAATTCAATTCCTGACGGACGCCAAAAAAGCCCGAGATTATGGAATTAAACCAATAAATAAAAGCAAGGATAATTGAGTGTTATTGGTGAGTAAATAACAGTGTGTTATTTTTGAAAAGAATAACAAATTAGAAGGAAAAAAAGATTTAAAAAAATACAGATTTCAGTATCCTGAGGCTCTGAGCCCCATTTATTTTCCTCACAGCAACAAAAGTCCGAAATTATACGATTTCAAATAAAAGCAATAATTGTGGCTTGATATTGAGTAAGAACATGTTTTTATGAACCACACAGCTTCCGGTCTTCCTCGCCCCGACCGGAGAAAAAGACGTGCTGCAGGCAGTAGAAATACATTGCTTTTAAAATCGTGCTGTGCAACACGAAAAAAAAGGGCAAATTGTGTTGGTGAACACGAATCAATAGATTAAAAATCGTGTTGGTGAACATGAAATGCCGTGAGACTGGGTTGGCTATAATCACACTCTCGACCTTGTTCTGACTTATGGTATTGAAATTGAGCAACTATTAGTCGAACCGCATAATCCTGCTTTATCCGACCATTTCTTAGTCACTTTTGAAGTACTGTTACTAGACTACAAAGCATTAGTCAAAAGCTCTAAGCTTTAAGGAAGAGATTCCACCAATATTTAACTCGATAGCATGTCTGCATGTCAGGGAGGAAACTTATACAAAATGTACACCACACCAAATTGATCATGTTGTTGATAGTGCTACAGATGCGCTGCGAATAAAATTAGACTCTGTTGCTCCTTTGAAAAAGAAGAAAATAAAACAACATAGATTAGCTCCATGGCATAATGCCGAAACCCGCAAAATAAAGCAAAAGTCTAGACAACTTGAAAGGATATGGCGTTCCACTAAACTTGAAGAATTTCGTTTAATTTGGCATATTACTCTCAATGAATATAAGAAAGCACTGCGTAAAGCGAGAGCAGCCTACTACTCTTCATTAATAGATGAGAATAAGAATAATGCAAGATTTCTTTTCAGCACTGTAGCCAGGCTGACAGAGAGCCACAACTCCATTGAGCCTTCTATTCCCATAGCACTCAGTAGTAATGATTTTATGTGCTTTTTTTAACGATACAATTGTTACTCTTAGAAACAAAATGAATGACCTCTTGCCTTTGACCAGTATAGTGTTATCAACAGCTCCCAGAAACACAAGTTATACTATTACACTAGAAAGTAAACTAGAATGCTTTTCAGCCATAAACCTTGAACAATTACATTCAATGATTCTCTCTTCTAAACCATCAATGTGCATGTTAGACCCAATTCCAACTAAGCTGTTGAAGGAAGTTTTTCCATTAATTAGCACTCCTTTATTAAATATTATGAATATGTCTTTATTATCAGGCTATGTTCCACAATCATTCAAAGTAGCAGTGATAAAACCGCTTCTTAAAAGCACAACCTCGATCCAGAGGTTTTAGCCAACTATAGACCTATTTCTAATCTTCCGTTCCTCTCAAAGATTCTTGAGAAAGCGGTCGCAAAACAGTTGTGTGATTACATAAAAAAACAATGATTTATTTGAAGATTTTCAGTCTGGCTTTAGAACACATCATAGCACAGAGACAGCTCTGGTTAAAGTCACAAATGATATTCTAATAGCCTCAGACAAGGGACTTGTCTCTATTCTTGTTTTGCTCGATCTCAGTGCTGCATTTGATACTATCGACCATGATATCCTATTGCAAAGACTAGAGCACTTAGTTGGCATACAGGGAACTGCTATAGGCTGGTTTAGGTCCTATCTATCTGAACGCTCTCAGTTTGTACGTGTTAACGATGAATCTTCCACGCAAACCAAAGTTTGCCATGGAGTGCCACAGGGCTCAGTGCTCGGACCTATTTTGTTCACATTATATATGCTTCCGTTAGGCAATATTATAAGGAATCATTCTGTAAACTTTCATTGTTATGCGGATGATACTCAACTATATTTATCAATCAAGCCTGATGAAATTAATCATCTCGATAAAATTCAAGACTGCCTTAAGGACTTAAAAACGTGGATGACCTTAAACTTTTTGATGTTAAACACGACCAAAACTGAAGTTATTGTACTTGGCCCGAAGAATCTACGAAACTAATTATCTAAAGCTATACTAACTATGGATGGCATTAATTTGGCCTCCAGTGAGACTGTAAGGAATCTTGGTGTTATATTTGATCAGGATTTATCCTTTAACGCCCACATAAAATCAATTTCAAGGACCGCCTACTTCCATCTACGTAACATTGCAAAAATCAGGCATATCTTGCCTCAAAACGATGCAGAGAAACTAGTCCATGCATTTGTTACTTCTAGGCTGGATTATTGTAACTCTTTATTATCAGGGAGTACCAAGAAGTCAGTCAAGTGGCTTCAGCTGATTCAAAATGCTGCGGCTCGTGTACTAACCAGAGTTAGGAGAAGGGACCACATTACTCCTGTTCTGGCTGCCTTACACTGACTCCCTATAGAACACAGGATTGAATTAAAAATTCTTCTTCTCGCCTACAAAGCCCTTAATGGGCAGGCACCATCTTACCTTAAAGAACTCATTATACCCTACTGTCCTACTAGGGCATTGCGTTCCAAGAATGCAGGGTTGTTGGTTGTTCCTAAAGTACAATGGGAGCCAGAGCCTTTTCTTATCAAGCTCCACATTTGTGGAATCAGCTTCCAGTTTGTGTTCGGGCGGCAGACACCCTATCCGTTTTTAAGAGTGCGCTTAAGACCTTCCTTTTTGATAAAGCTTATAGTTAGGGCTGATTAGATTCAGCCCCTAGTTTTGCTGATATAAGGCATGGCAAGTTTATTTATATAGCACCTTTCAGCACCAGGCAATTCAAGGTGCTTTACAAAAATGAAAGACATTCAGATAAAGGCATTTAAAATCAGTCATTAAAAAAAAAAGCTAATAAAATAAACATTAAAAGATAAAAGTTACAGTGCAGTCTAAGATATGAATAGTTCAATTATTTCGGTTCTTGATTTTTTATTTATTCACAGAACCTCCCTTTGGAAATCCGAACATTTCCGTCCCGATTGTTAATTTAGACTGATTGTTTTCACCATGTTATGCTCGCATGACATCCACAATCTGACCCTCAGGAGGGTGTACTAGCCCCCTACTCTGCTTTGCGTTCCATAACAAAGTCTTTAAGTGTCACCTGAACACCCCGTGTTACCAAAACACTATTTTTCACCCGTCGGTGCTGTGATACTTGTTCCTCAGTACAACTCACCCAAAAACTGATCGTAAACCCTGGCTACGATGGATATCCCAAATATCCTACTTTCGAGCAGTCCTTCTCATAAATGTCATGGAGAAATTAATTAAGTTTAAATTTAAAACATTAAAAGAAAAAATACATGGATAAAAGTTACAGTGCAGTCTAAGATATGAATAGTTCAATTAAAAGCAGCGACAAAAAGAAATGTCTTCAGCCTGGATTTGAAAGTAGTCAGAGTTGCAGCGGACCTGCAGGTTTCTGGGAGCTTGTTCCAGATATTTGGAGCATAATAACTGAACGCTGCTTTACCATGTTTAGTTCTGACTCTGGGGACAGAAAGCTGACCAGTCCCTGCAGACCTGAGAGATCTGGATGGTTCATAATTTAGCAGGAGGTCAGTGTGAAGCTGACCGTTGAGCGGCCCAGACCAAGCAAGGAGGCAGAGGCAGAACGTCCACAAATATAACCCGACGTGGGCATTTATTAAAAACATGGGCACAAAGTTCACAGCCTCAATCCTGCTGTTCTCCTTGTCCACATCCTGCAGCCACAAGGATCTCACACACACACCCAGTCCTCTCCACAGACAGGAAAACAGAGCCCAAATACCCACCCTCCAATCAGCACAACAAGACACAGGTGAGGGGGGAGGAGACAACACAGGACACCAGGTGCACACAATCATCAGCCACAGACAACATATACTGTGCAATCACGCTAATAAAGTGCCACATTACCCGGCCCGAAGCCGTCAGTCCATAGTGACGAAGCCACCTTCGTCACATTTCCTTCCCCCTCTCCCTAGGAAGCACAGTGTTTGTACAGTCTCGGCCTCGGGACAACCAGTCAGCCACCCGGTTTCAACGCCGCCTCCTCCGCCTGTAAACGCTGCTCCTCCTGCCCGTCTCTCGTCTCCTCCTGTTTGTCTCTCGTCTCCTGCCGCTCGTCTCTCGTCTCCTGCTGCCTCAACAGCCGTGGCCCCCCGGTCCGTTCCAGGCATAGCCACCCCCAGCCGCGGTTCCTCTCCTTGGTCCCTCCTCTTCCCTCTCGCAATTTTCACCTCCTTACTTGGTCGAATCCCACTTCTGACACCAAATGTGAAGCTGACCGTTGAGCGGCCCAGACCAAGCAAGGAGGCAGAGGCAGAACGTCCACAAATATAACCCGACGTGGGCATTTATTAAAAACATGGGCACAAAGTTCACAGCCTCAATCCTGCTGTTCTCCTTGTCCACATCCTGCAGCCACAAGGATCTCACACACACCCAGCCCTCTCCACAGACAGGGAAACAGAGCCCAAATACCCACACTCCAATCAGCACAACAAGACACAGGTGAGGGGGGAGGAGACAACACAGGACACCAGGTGCACACAATCATCAGCCACAGACAACATATACTGTGCAATCACGCCAATAAAGTGCCACATTACCTGGCCCGAAGCCGTCAGTCCATAGTGACGAAGCCACCTTCGTCACAGTCAGAAATGTAATTTGGGCCTAAACCATTCAGTGCTTTATAAACCGGCAGCAGTATTTTGAAATCTATTCTTTGACACACAGGAAGCCAGTGTAAAGACTTCAGAGCAGGAGTGATGTGATCCACTTTCTTAGTGTTAGTGAGGACTTGAGCAGCGGCGTTCTGAATCAGCTGCAGCTTCCAAATAGATTTTTTAGTGAGACCTGTGAAGACACCATTGCAGTAGTCCAGTCTACTGAAGATAAAAGCATGGACAAGTTTTTCCAAATCCTGCTGTGACATTAGTCTTTTAATCCTAGATATATTCTTTAGGTGATAGTAGGCTGATTTAGTAACTGTTTTAATGTGACTGTTGAAACTCAGGTCAGAGTCCATGACTACACCTAGATTTCTGGCTTTGTCTGTTGGTTTGAACATTGCAGACTGAAGCTCAGCGCTAACTTTTAAACGTTCTGCCTTGGCTCCAAAAACCATTACCTCAGTTTTATCTTTGTTTAATTGGAGAAAGTTCTAACACATCCAGTCATTGATTTGTTCAATGCACTTACTCAGTGTTTTAATTGGAGCATAGTCTCCTGGTGAAATTGTTACGTAGATTTGTGTGTCATCTGCATAGCTATGGTAACTTATTTTGTTGTACTTCATTATCTGAGCCAGTGGTAGCATGTAGACGTTAAAGAGAAGAGGCCCCAAGATGGAGCCTTGAGGAACCCCACATGTCATATTTGTCAACTCAGATGTGTATGTACCTATAGAAACAAAGTTGTTTCTGTCCTATAGGTAGGATTCAAACCAATTTAGAACTGTTTCCGAAAGTCCCACCCAGTTTCAAAATGCAGCACTGAGATCTAATAATACTAACACTGAAGTTCTGCCACTGTCTGTGTTTAAGTGGATGTCATTAAAGACCTTTACAAGAGCAGTTTCAGTGCTGTGGTTTGGACGAAAGCCTGACTGGAACACATCGAAACAACTATTTAAATGCAAGAAATTACTCAACTATTGAAAAAACACTTTTTCAATGATCTTACCTAGAAATGGCAGGTTTGATATGGGCCTGTAATTGTTCATTACTGAAGCATCTAGATTATTCTTTTTTAAGAGCGCTTTAATGACTGCAGTTTTCAGGGCCTGTGGAAAAATACCTGAGTGAAGAGATTTGTTTACTATATGAAGTAGATCTGAGGCCATGCAAGGCAAAACATCTTTGAAAAATCCTGTTGGAATAATATCAAGGCAGCAGGAGGAGGACTTCAGAAGTTGAATAATGTCCTATAGGTTTTTATCATTAATCTGATGGAATTGTGTCATGGTGTTTGAATTGATGTTAAGTGGACACAGAGACAACACATTTGCTGTTCCTGATGCAGAGGCACTGACTGCTTGTCTGATTTTCTGAATTCTGTCAGTGAAAAAGGCAAAATCATTGCACGCCCTGGTGGATAGAAATTCAGAGGCTACTGACACTGGGGGGTTAGTTAGTCTGTCGACGGTAGCAAACAAGGCACGTGCGTTGTTTTTGTTTTTGGTAATGATGTCAGAGAAGAACGATTGTCGTGCGTTTTTCAATTCCAAATTATAAAGGCCAAGTCTCTCTTTATAGATTTCAAAGTGAACCTGGAGATTTGTTTTTCGCCACCTGCGTTCAGCTTTTCGACATTCTCTTTTTTCTGTTTTGACGGTCATGGCCACGGTTCACATGACCGTGAACACATCTGCATTTAGAGAGCTGACAGTTTCCAACAAACATTTAAAGTCTTCTTTCAGCACTTCTGACTGTTGTTTCACAACATCATTTGTTCCAATGTGCAGAACCACATTCTTCACAGTCGGATGTTCAGCCCCAATATGCAGGATCTTCTCAGCCAAGTCAGAGACCACATCCTTGGGAAAACAGAGTACTTTGGTGTTGTTCTTATTACACAGACCTTTTACATCTCTTACAGCAGAGTCACCCACAATCAGAGTTTCAGGCCCAGTCGTTAGCTTTCCCTCTAGCCTTTTACTTTTGGAGTAGCTATTGGTCCTTACCCTGCTGTGTGAAGAGGACAGGTTATCCAGGTCATCAGAAAGAGATCTCCGGCTCTCGGTCAGCGGAGCGTATCTGTTCTGGATTGGCACACTTGGTGGTTTAGGAGGATTGTTTGTAGTTCTCCCTTTAGCAGCTGTCCACGGCTGTTTCCTAGTAGGAATAGGGGTTGAAGAGGCGCTCTTCCTGGGTGATAACAATGCAGGCCAGCCGGTCGCATCACAGATTTCAGAGCGCTGGGCTCTGCCTGTTATCCGTCCTCCCAAATCCCATGAAAAATGATTTACTCTTCGGCCTTGCACCCAGAGAGTTCCAGGGAGGACTACCACCTGTAGATTTATTACCCAGTACACAGCCCTCCTGTTCCTTGGAATCCTTGTAGCTGCTAACTAGCTGTGAGTTAGCAGAACCTTTTTCATTATTTTTGCAACACTGGTAAAGTGGTGTCATTCCCACGACATAGTCCATTCACTTCCACGTTAACTTCCAACCATTGCATTTTCATTTCCAACACAGCCATCTTCTGCAGAAGTTTGTCGAAGTCATCTGTAGAGAACGGAGGCATTTTGCTACCAACTAGCTTAAGCTAAATAGCATGCAGTACCCTACCAGGCTTTAGCTGTTGCTAGGCCACGCTACTGTAAGACTGAGGTCGTCGTAAAAATGTTGACATATGGCTGAAATCCTCCGTCTATTTACGAAGATGAACTGTCCCAGTGATAAGTTAATGTCCAGGAGCCGCTGCTCGAAGTTTTCAGAGAATAAGAATAGGAAAATCAGCATAAAAAGTAAGCAGAGACAGGAGCAAGCAGAAGAGCGTCTGCACTGTATCAGCAGAGAGAGAAAATATATAGGCTTAGTTTGTCGGGGGACATCTTCCTTCTTCCTTCTCTCTGTCTGTACCTGTGTACTCTCATGTTCCCATTAACCCAGCTTCCCCAAATGTCTCTCTTTTTGGTGTCTATATACGCCGGGATCCGGAGTCATGGATGATCCTGCGGTCCTGTGTCCTGGATCGCGAGCCCTGGATCTTGAGTCGTGGCTGTGGTCCTGGATCATCGGTCCTGGATGGATATCCTCGTGGATTCATCTTCCTATTATACACACATGCATTTCCAAACATCTGGTCTACCTATGTTGCAAATGTATTATCTTTTCAATTTACACACGGCATCTATTGCACGTCTGTCCGTCCTGGGAGAGGGATCCCTCCTCTGCTGCTCTCCCTGAGGTTTCTCCCATGTTCCCTTAAACTGTGGGTTTTCTCCGGAAGTTTTTCCTTGTACGATGTGAGGGTCTAAGGACAGAGGGTCTAAGGACAGAGGGTCTAAGGACAGAGGGTCTAAGGACAGAGGGTGTCGTATTGTCATACTGATATTCTGTACAAACTGTGAAGACCACTGAGACAAATGTAACATTTTTTATAATGGGCTATACAAATAAACATTGATTGATTGATTGAACCACATACACCAGAAAATATAATTTAGCAACAGAAAAAGGCAGGAATTGCATTGGACCCACCCCCGACGACGCCGGCCAATAAGAACTCAGATGACAACAGGAAAGGCAAGCCAATAATCAATCTCTTCTTCCCCCTGACCTGGACTGACAGGTCACATGAGGAGAGCGCCTCCTTTTGCAATTTCATTTGTACACCACCACATCTTTTGTGTAATTAAATGCTGTTAACTTTTATAAGCTTCCCTTGACTCTTTTCAGTCTCCTGCCTTCAGGTTTCTAGAATTGCTTTCACTACCAATGAGACACATATGACTCCAACTTGACTGCACCTGAGGTCAGGTTACAGGGGTACTGCCCATATTTATTAGATTAAAAGGAGTGGCAGGACCTTCAACACATCCAGACCTCTAAGCATCAAACTCTGAACTCCGTTTCCAGTGCACTTTTTTGAACACGGTAAAGATAGGCATGTTGGTGAGGAGGTCCGTGTTCATATTATGGACCAAACATGGCTTTAAACATCTCCGACATCAAATGGAGAGCCAGCCAGGAGAGTCCTTGGTCTCTCAGTGTATGGGAATTTAGTCCCAAGCGTTTTTCTGTCTGGTCTGAATAAAGAAGCGCCCAGAAAGTACATATCATTTGAAATAGATGAGGGGAGACAGAAAGAGAAACTGTAGGTGTATGAATAGAGGAGTGAAGGAAAAGGACACATTAAGGAATGAAACGTGAAGGGATGAAAGGATGAATGGTTATGGGGATGAAGGATTGAGGGATAAAGCGTCAGGGTGATGGAAGAGAAAGGGAGGGTGGTTTTTAAAATATCACTATTAGCATTTTTCCAAATGCAAATAATTTAAATTGATTCTCAGTTGAAGACTCTGTCTGTGGATCTTCATATCAGAAACATCCCAGATCCTTATGAACACTGTGGCTCCTTTCCTTCCTAGTGACACATCACCACATGAGGACACTATGGGAGATAAACAAAAGCAACACTTATTAGATTTGTGTTTGTATTGCTAGCTAATAATGAAACATGATATACCGCTAAGTGAAACAGAAAACCTGAAATCTAGAGATCTTTGAAGGTGATCTTTTCCAAACACTCGTCCGATGGTCCTTCACTTGTTGTAGAGCTGGCTGTTGATTTATTCTGATTGTAATCTGACACAGTAACATCTAACAAGGTCTTCTACTAGTGAGCTTATGTTTCATGGTGTGAACATCTAAACTGTACATGGAGTGAAAGGTGATGTTTTCTGGCTCTCTGTTTTAAACAGACTTGATTGGCTCTGTCAGCCAGGACAGCTATTAACCAAGACACTGACGAGGACTCTTAAAAGTTATTTATTATGTGGAATAAAAAAAACAATTTGACTAGACTTCTGTAATATCAACAACTCTGCAGTCTGCATGTAACACATAAGCATGTACACATAGTTGAAGCAGTAATATAGAGCACCTGACCACCGGCTGGTCTTAACGATGAATCATGTTTGACACCTCGACATGATTCACTTCAAGCTTCCAGCAGCTCATTCTCTAAACCTACAAGCTGCTGACTCCTATCTGCTGCTGCTGCTGAACACTGACGATAACATCTCTAAGAGTTGAACGTGAATATATCCACTTCGCACACATCCTGCACGGCCTCGCTCTCCTCAGGGACATTTCAACGTCCTTCTTCTTTGTTTCCATCAGGAGAGCATCTGAAGAGAATCAGAGAGACTTTGTGTAAAGTTACAGCTGGAACTGTGACTCTAAATGTGGAGTGGGCCGGTTTGATCTGAGGCAGGAGGCTCTAACCTGAGTGGACTTCACACCATGTCTCCCTGCTCCTCTGTGTCTTCTGTCTGTGCTGCAGTGTGGGAGTCGTTCTCATACTCAGGGATAGAGTCCAACTGATGAAGAGAGAGAAGACAACATCAGACCCTCATTCATGAAACCTGGATACTTTAAGAATTTATAAAACATTTTTCATATTTTAAAGTTGATGCCAATTATTTATTGGCTAAATTCATTACTGGTTTCAACTCAGGACGTTGTCTTTGATCACAAGTTCTCTTCACATTGCATTTATGAGCCACAGTATAGCTTTGACGGGAAATGTTGTCCATCTCTCTCACCTCTATCTCTTCAGGTGCTTCAGTGGTGGAGCGCAGAGCTTTCTTCTTCCTGGATTAAGGGCAACAACAAATACAGATTTTATTTCCTAACAGTAAACTAGAAGATGTTAGAAGGATGTGTGAAGTGATGAACTGATATGGTTGTACCTCGTCCACAGACTCAGGAGAAACACAGGAATCAGCATCAAGACCCCCAGAGTCGTCCTGATGATATTCACTCTCATTGGTGAACTCCCTAGAAACATGAACACATGTGTGATACTTCTAACTATAGATTGATGAATCACATTGTCAGTGTGATCCACCTCTGACACCATGGAGGTTCCTCCCTGAACACTGACATGTAGAATATGCTTGGGTTGCTTCAGATTACTAAGTGAATCAGTTCTGGTGAATGTAGAGAACTTACCTGTTCCAACACTCAGATGAAAGGCGGAGTTGCTACGTCCTAACTTGTTCTGGGCTCCACAGGAATAACTCCCACTGTGTTCAGCTCTGAAGTCAGTGATGATGAAGATCTGTCCTGAAGCTTCTGGAGAGTCTTCATCCTCCTTGTACCAAGTGTAGTTAGCTGCGGGGTTAGCATCACTGCTACAGGTCAGAGTCACTGAACTGCCCTCCTCTCTCTCAGCAGAGGGACTCACGGACACAGAGGGAGGCTTTGGAGAGTCTGGAGGAAATACAATAAGTCAACACAAATGGGTAAAAATACACTATGTTGAATTGAAATGATAAATAGTTATCTGTGTGGGCGCATCTGAATTTCTATGTGTTTTTTCACAGGTATAGAGCTAAAGAAAACAATTATGTTGTATATATTTCATTTTCTGTAATACTTCTGGTTTGAATACCCAGCATACGTGCAGATTTAGGAGCCAATGATAAATACAATTCAATGTTCATCATCTACTGTAGCTGCTCTCCATCTCATTGACCTCAGCAACAGACTGTGAACAAAGTTATAATTATTGCATGATGCTTTTCAAGTTAGGTTTTACTCACATGTCACATCAATAGAGATGGATTCAGATATTGTGTTCCCCAGCAAATTATCAGCTCTGCAGTAATACCGTCCGGAGTTAGAGGACTGGATGGAGCTGAAGACAAGCTGTGGTCCTTCATTTAAAGAATAAAGGTGTGCATTTCCATCCTCCTTGTACCAGGTGTCGTTAGCTGCTGGGTTAGCATCACTGCTACAGGTCAGAGTCACTGAACTGCCCTCCTCTCTCTCAGCAGAGGGACTCACTGACACAGAGGGAGGCTTTGGAGAGTCTGGAGGAAATACAATTAATGTTTACATTTATATTTTTTTATGACACATGATTTACTATTCTATAATTTATTTGTAAACTATCCCGAGTCATCTATATTGTAATTTGATCAGGTGTAAAATCAAAGATTCCTGCTTATGGAGAAAGCCACTGACATTGCGTAATCTTAATATTAATGGCTTCACAACTAATGCTTTTCTCTGTTAGCTGGCTTTAATAGAGCATCTAAGTCAAGTAAACTGTATAACATCAAACATTATCCCAATCCCAATCCATTTTATTTCTATAGCACAATTAAAAACAACAGAGTTGAACAAAGTGCTGAACATCAGCAACTGTATAAAAACATAGCATAAATACATAAAAACAGACAGGGCATGAAGCAAATGTAAAACACGAGACAATGAAACCAGATCAGAAGCCACCGACTGAGAAACTCTCCTACATGACGTGAACACAATACAAAACACGAGCAAGCTAAAAGAAACCCACGTAACAGCACAAGTGTCACCTGGTCTGCAAAAGCCAGGGAAAAGAAGTGGGTTTTTAAAGGAGATTTACAAACAGGCAGAGTTGGAGCAAGTCTAACCTGGAGGGGAAATTCGTTCCATAACTTTGGAGCTGCAACAGCAAAGGCTCTGTGTCCTCGCTGCTTTAACCTCGATTTAGGGACGACCAGAAGGACCGTGTGGGTGTGTATGGTTTTAAAAGATCTGCCAGGTACGGTGGGGCTAAACCGTTCAGGGCCTTGTATGCGAACAGTAACATTTTAAATTGTATTCTAAAACTGACTGGTAGCCAGTGTAAAGAGGCGAGTACAGGCGTAATATGTTCACGCCTGCCTGTCCTTGTAAGGAGGCGTGCAGCAGCATTCTGGACCAGCTGTAGGCGAGACTGGGAAGCCTTGGTCACTCCAATATAAAGAGCATTGCAGCAATCCAGTTTAGTGGATATAAAACAATGTATTACTTTCTCAAAGTCATTAAAAGAAAGGAAAGGCTTGACCTTTGCTAAAAGTCTGAGCTGAAAGAAGCTGGATTTGACCACAGAGTTAATCTGTTTGTATAGTTTAAAATCACGATCAATCCGTACACCCAGGTTTGTGACAATGGGTTTCACATATGGGACAAGAGAATCCAGCACAGGCGGGGCATCGGGGCCACCACTGGGTCCAAATATTATCACCTCGGTCTTTTTTTCATTGAATTTTAAAAAGTGCAAGGCCATCCAGGCTCTGATGTCCTGCAGACAGTCAGACAGGCGTTGCTGAGGGTTTGGGTCATTTATTTTCAGGGGCATGTAGATTTGCGAGTCATCTGCATAAAAATGAAATGAGACGTCATATTTCTTAATGATAGCGCCCAGGGGGAGCAGGTACAGGGAAAATAACATCGGCCCAAGAATGGAGCCTTGGGGTACCCCGTACGGGAGAGGAGCAGAGGAAGCAGAGGTTGTTGCTGCATGAGATGTAGCAACAACGTTTGTATACTTCAAAATGTCACTAAAAAATAACTGTACATATTTGTATTCATAAAAAAGTCATTTCTGTATGTAACACTTAACATGTTGGGTTTATTGAAAGATAAAGTGCTTGTTGGATACTTGTTTTTATCTTTATGGTTGTCTCCACTTACTGTAAGTTGCCCGGATAAAAGTGAAACTGACTTTAGAAGACTCCGATGAGGTTATGTACAGTATGTCTGTAATGTCAGATCATGTGTGTATGAGTAAACTCACACACTGCAGGAGAGGGGAAGTCTTCATGTCCTTTCAGAGCACAAGAGATGTTGTCTCTGGGCTGAAACCAGCCTTCATAAGAAGATGTATTCATGGATGTGATTTTCTCTCTGTTCTTGAACCAGACGTAGTTCAGAGAACCAGCTGGACTGCAGCTGCTCTGACACTTCAGCTCTGCCTCGGTAGAATAGTTGGAGACCTTTGCTCTGATCACCTGCACCTGGAGAGCTGGACGTTAGAACAAGAAACAATAATAAGGCAAGGCAAGTGTATTGATATAGCACCTTTCACTAAAGCAACAGAAACAAATGATGATCCATAAATAGAGAAACACATTCATCAAACATTAATTACACAAACTGATTGATCATTATCAACATTTAGAGTATGTTTAACTGTCCCGGTGTATTTGCATCAGTGTGTTGGTCAGTACCTGTGACCGTCAGAGTGGTTCCAGCTAAATCACTCCTCCATTCAAAGCTTGGTGTTTTGAATTTGAAGCGATACTGAGCTGAATCTGAGTCTCTCAGGTCGGAGATCCTCAGAGTGGAGCGTCCTCTCTCTGTCTCAAGGATCTGAACACGACCTGCATACTGGGAGTCTCCACTGAGGTCCTCAGGTTGAGAGGGATTCTGTCCCTGATGACTACGCTCAGGTCTGAACCAGAATGTAGATTTAACATCGTCTTCAAAGCTGCTGTACGTGCAGGAAATGTCCACTGAGGATCCTTTTAAGGCGCAGATGCTTCTCTCAGAGTAAATCACTCTGTTGCAGGTTTGACCTCTGACACCTGAAAAATAAAAACATATATTTGTATATGTGCATTTCCTCTCTCCTTGTACCAGGTGTAGTTAGCTGCTGGGTTAGCATCACTGCTACAGGTCAGAGTCACTGAACTGCCCTCCTCTCTCTCAGCAGAGGGACTCACTGACACAGAGGGAGGCTTTGGAGAGTCTGGAGGAGAAGTGTTTAAAGTTATTAACATGGAAGGGTAGATATAATGGCATCTTGCAAATGTCCAGAGGCACGAAGCAGGAACCGTTTCTCACTAACACAACGCAACACATTTTAAAGCTTGGAGCACCTGGAGGAGATAACATGAACACATGTCACATCTAATTCCACGGTGGCAGATGTTTTAATGAACAATAGTTTAATAAAACACAGAGTGGGTGGTTCACTTGATTCCATCCTTTATCAGAAATCTAAACACTTTGAGGGAAAGTGTTAATCTTTATGGCATGGAAGAAGTGTCCTTCATAATTCTCCTTTATTGTTCTTTCTAGTAGCATCCCTCGGAGCTAGAGTATATGTTACCTATTTTAAAATCAGACAGAAAACCTGGAGCTCTGGTTCAGTGTCTTTGGACACTGCCATCTGGTGGAGACCTCTGGTGGGTAAATAGATACATGAGTGCATTGATGATATATGTTATACTGTATGTTAATGTTATTATGTCAGTGGAAGACTTTGAGTGAACTCACACACTGAAGCAGAGGGGAAGTCCTCATGTCCCTTCAGAGCACAGGAATAACTGTCTGCTGGATCATATCTGAAGTCTGCATCAAGAGACGTGTCTTCCTTCACTTCCTGTCCGTTCTTAAACCAGATGTAAGAAGTATGACCAGGTGGACAACTGCTGAGACACTGAAGGAGAGTAGACGATCCTGATCTGCTCACCTGCACCTGGAGATCTGAATAAAGCTAGAATTAACAAAACTGTCATTATGTTCATACATGAATATAAATCAAAACATTCACACTATTTGTAAGAAGTTATTGTTATAAACCCAGCGTGAATGTTACCTGTGACAGACAGAGTGGGTCCAGGATAACGCCAGTATGTATCTTGGTTTGTTTTGATCCTGAACTTGTACGCAGTGGAGTCTCTCTCTCTCAGGTTTCTGAGTCTCAGAGTGCAGAAGTTGTTTTCACAGAGATACTCTACACGACCTGCGTACTCTGAGACTGTGGTCAGATCTACAAATTCACCATCTTTCTTCTCAATGAACCAGAAAGTTTTCTCCACTGTGTTAACACGGCCTTTCCATCTAGATGGGTATGTGTAGCTGCAGCTCATCTCCACTGTTGATCCTTTCACTGCACAGACCTCAGTAGAAGTGTAATTCACTCCCCAGCCAGGCTCACCCTGACCCGCTGAAACACAGAGCATCAGGAACTAGAATCAAAGTTAATCTATACATTGTTGAGGAATTTCCTGAACTGTACTTTCAACTAAGAATGTAAAAATAAACAAGTTGCAGACTTTACTGGATAGAGCAGAAACACACATGTGAATTCCTTCTTAGGCACTTTAAAGCCAAGGAGACTCTGTGACTTTGTTGTGTCTTAATCAAAGCAGGTAGAACAGAAGTCTACGCAGAAAGGGTTCAGTTTGACACTACATTCGAAAATGCTTTCATATAAATCAGGGGTGTCAAACTCAAGGCCCGGGGGCCAAATCCGGCCCGCGACTTCATTTGATGTGGCCCCGCGAGAGCTTGCAAAGAATATAATACGTTCTTATCCAGTTACATGAAGAGAGAATTATTTGCCCTGGACTTCTGCTTTCAGACGTGGTTAATTACTAAGTTATTACCCTATCCGATAATAATCCAATGCAGAGGCAATAATGTAATATAATACATTATTTTGTATATATTATATATTTATACATGTATATTTATATGGTTACAACCGGCCCTTTGAGTGCAACCATAATGCTAATGTGGCCCGCGATGAATTTGAGTTTGACACCCCTGCTATAAATGAACAGTGAATGATTAGCGGTCACATGAACGAGAACAGAGGGTGGTTCTCGTTCCAGCCCCCTCTCTGTCCGCTCTGTGGTCGGGGTGCAGTTGAGTGTGAACTATAACTATGAATACAGAGCACTGAGGTGTGAGCAGCTTCTGTCGGATATACAGATAAGAAAAAGAAGAAGACTGCTGTAACTCAGGGCGTGGAAATATAACACTGAGGTCAGAGAGGAGAGAAGGAACTAGAAGGGTTTGGGGCAGACGTATGATCGATAAGAGTTCAGTCAATATGTTAAGACTTAGAATAAGAATATCTCTCTAAATCACTTCAACTTAATAAAAACAGAGCTGGAGATTCTTTAAGTCGTCTTAAGAAAAAAACAAAGCAAAGTGTTTTCACAGACAGAGGATGGAGCAGTTATGCAGACACTATACTCTCATGTTAACGCTTGTTAAGTGATAAGCAAACAGATATTTTATGCAGATGACTCGAGCAAAGGACAGAGGCAACGCACGACAAGAACATCCATCAAACAAACTAGTAACGTCTTTGAGTTTCTACAATTCTACACACAAATACATTTAAAAATGTTTCTGCTAGGTTTGCCTTTTACATAAATCCATCCCACTTATTCCCACATGTGACCTGGTTTTACAAGTCCCACATTTTCCCAGAATCCCCTCTGTTCCTGTGATGAATGTAAGTGTATTTGTGCAGTACCTGACACAGAGAGCAGGAAGACGACTAATCCACTCGCTGCTGCAGTGAGACTCATAGCTGCTCCTCTCATCTCTGTGAGACTATAACACATGTCAGATTAAATAATGTTCACAGGAGGGATACAGAATCATTACATCAATAAACTGTTTCTACTCACAGGGAAGGAGGAACGACGTGTTCAAAGATAACTTTCCTCTGTCGTCAATGAGCAGCAGACGGATATCAGGCTGTTAAGAGCTTTCCTTCCTCTTTAGATTATTAGCATGCATGATGAGCCAAACCCCAGTTATCACCCATCACACAATAAATTCATGTTTTTTAACAAAATATCAACTTTTCTTAAAAAAGAAAACTATGATTAAAGACCTGTTTTGCTGCTCATATACTACTGACTGAATATGAGCAGCCAGTAGGGTTAGGGTTAGGGTTCTGTTTCAGACCACTTGTCTATCTTTTTTTAATCTATGGCTCTGTTTTATTTGAGCTAACATGGGATGCATTGTATTAAATAAAAGGCATTGAACAGAACCATAGATGCCACTTGACAGCGGGGCTGCTCTGTTTTACCCCTTAATGACTTTCTTTTTGGAAGTTCAAGTTTGTTCCTGTTCCAACAGTGTTCAAAGATTTTCTGCCTGATTTTCGAGTACTTATAAAGTTGAATTAAATTGTACTTATTCTTAACTTTCACATGCATCGTGTTCACAGAAACCTTGCTCAGACCTTGTGCCCTGGGCCTTGGGCAAGTCTTGGTGTGGATGATGTCCAGGTTAGATTTGTTACAATTATTCTACTGAAGAGTATGATGTAAATGTCATTTTTGACACTTCTGACTTTTCACACTACAGGGCCTACCAAGACAAGGGTCCTCGAACAACTGTGGGGTGTTTGTTTTGATGGTAAGATACTGGATATACAGTAAACATATAGTAGTCCTATTTTTCTGTTTATAATAATGTATACTGCTTTCAGCATGCTGTGCACTCCATTATTACTCATAGTTTGAGACATGCTGTGATTTATTTATATCCAAAACAACATTCACAGAGGAATATTATTTGTCAATGAACACCATAGCATCACAACAACCTAACATAATATACTATTTCTTTATTTACAGTACGCATTTTACATTGTGGCAAGAGCCCAATTTGATTTCAATGAGGTATGTAGACATAAGGGTTTCATATTTCAGTTTTTCATTGATATCACTTGTGGATGCAAGACTTTTCAGGACATGTGTTGTTGACCCATCTGGTTGTGTGCTTTTCATATTCCAAGACAAACATGCAGCAAACTAGGCACTGGTGGTGCCGAGTTCTCCTCAAAAACGTTCCCATGCCGTATGTTCCTTTAATTTTACAATTTACATTTGCATTCTTGAGACTATTTGTTACACTATAACCTGACTAGATCATTTTTAATGAATGTTTTTAATGTTTGTCTTTCATTCACCAAGGTCTGAACAAGAGAGGTCGCAAGACTGCAAGAGGCGACGGGAGGAAAAGGCAATGCAGGTGGAAGTCGTTGAATCACAAATGATAAAGTCTTGAACCAGTGTGAGTGTTAAACATTTAACCTGTCTGTCAAATATATTTCAGGATGAAGAGTTAGTGAGGTTCCTCAAAAGAAGCAGGCCATAATTTGAAGGCCGCTGGTAATTGAGATGGGTCATGAGTGGCCGCTGCTGGGGGGAGCTGTTACAATCAGCTGTATTAGGTTCACTAATGCTTCAAAAGGTATTAGTTGTCACGATCTGTCTGCGTTTGATTTTGTCCTGTTTTGTCTGTTGCTTCCTGTCTCTGTGTTCAATAAAATTGAAAGTCCTGAATTCAAAGTGTTTCTTAAGTAAAAGAGTATAAGTATTATCAGCTAAATGTACTCGAAGTATCAAAAGTAGAAGTACAGTATGCGGAATGGCTCTGTTCACAGTATTATATTACCATTGATATTATCCTGTCAATTCTATCAATTTGTCAATACGATGGCACTTTTTTAATATATTTTTTTAAATACTGGTAGGAAATACAGTACTATATGATTTCATTTATATCACATATTTTTTATCTGTAAAAAGTGAGTAAATATACAATATTGCCTCTGAAATGCAGTGATTATATTGAAATTAAAAAGGTGTACGTTAAAAAACAAATGAAGGCCCTTTCTTGAAGTCATAACTGAAATAATTGATGCCATTAACATGCAAATAGACATTAAAATATGATTTGAAGGCCGTTAATGTGTTTAATTTGAGTTTTACATTTTTTAATGCCGTTGCCATGGCGACAGATCACTCGCCATCTTCACAGACCTCAAGGTATCATTATATTACCGGTATCATTATATATATATATATATAATAATATAAGATATAATATGTTTATATAATAGGTTACAAAGGTTGAGAAGGAGGGGCTCCCGCCCACAGATATATTACTTTTGTAAGTACACAACACGGGAGTCGGGACGTCACGTGCCTCAAAGGTTGAGAAGGAGGGGCGTTGAGCTCCCGCCCATGTTGAGGCGCACTGCATTGGATGGATGTATAGATATACATGGATGTATAGATTGAGGGGCTTCTCGTCTGGTCTGAACAGCAGCTCCTGAAACAGCATTAGATGAACCACCGCTAGGGGGCGCCATTTGTTTTGTTTCTGTCACATGTGCTCCGGCATGAACCAGAGAAAGAGACCGGAAACAGTTTCAAAGTTACAGCATCATCGCTATGGTGGTGCAGAGTGAAAATAAATAAATAAAATACATTAAACAGGAGACAAGGCACTACTGCGGACTCTTATTTTGAAAACCCAGACCGGAAGTGTTGCTGCGTTTGGTTGTTATCTTTCCAACTGTCAACAGACACCGAGCTGTCAGTGAGCTCCGTCAGTTTCTCCGTCTCTGACCGCAGAAATGACACAGACCTCCACACTTTCATCATTTAAAAACATCCTTTAAGTATTAAGGTGCTTTTCATCGGACTTTTTTGTAGAGTTTAACCATGTTTCTTTAAACGGAGCTCGGTGCCGGTGAGGCCGAAAGAGGAGCACCTTTTCCGGCCAGATTCTGACCGTCACCCCGCTGAATGCTGCTGGTTCTTTATTTGTGTTTTTTCAAACTGAGAAATCCTTCACAACACACAGAGGTACGTAGATTACACAGCAGTTTATCATATCTCTAATATTTACACGTGTTCACTGTGCTTTTTATGTGTAAATATCTAGTTTCAATGTGGGTTTTAAGTGATGCTTTTGTCAGTTAACAACCTGCTGTTGTGATGGATAACAGTTACTGTAGCTAAGTGTGCTAAGCTAATACAGTTAGCCACATTCACAATTAGCCAGAGGTGTAAAGTAACTAAGTAAACATGTACTGAAGTACAATTTTGAGGTACTTGTACTTTACTTGAGCATTTCAGTTTCTGCTACTTTGTACTTCTACTCCACTACAGTTCAGAGGTACATGGTGTACTTTTCCTCCACTACATGTATTTAATACCTTTAGTTACTTCTCAGATCTGGATGAATGATGGTAAATATAATCAAGTGTTGAATCAGACTTTAGTTCCACCTGGAGTAAATCCACCAGCTACCCTGCAGTCTACAAAGTACTTCAGACTAGCTGCTCCTTCACCAGCTACCCTGCAGTCTACAAAGTACTTCAGACTAGCTGCACCTTCACCAGCTACCCTGCAGTCTACAAAGTACTTCAGACTAGCTGCACCTTCACCAGCTACCCTGCAGTCTACAAAGTACTTCAGACTAGCTGCACCTCCACCAGCTACCCTGCAGTCTACAAAGTACTTCAGACTAGCTGCACCTCCACCAGCTTTGAGAACACTTTCATGACCAATCATTATAAAACATATCATATATATTATTCTGAAATGGACCAATCTGCACAACGACTACTTTTACTGTCTTTCACTATATTTAGATGAGAATACTTTCTACTTTCACTTGAGGAACATTTTGAATGCAGGACTTTTACTGTAACAGAGTATTCCTACACTCTGGTACTTCTACTTTTACTCAAGTACAAGATCTGAGTACTTCTACTTTTACTCAAGTACACAATCTGAGTACTTCTACTTTTACTCAAGTACAAGATCTGAGTACTTCTACTTTGACTCAAGAACAATATCTGAGTACTTCTACTTTTACTCAAGAATAAGATCTGAGTACTTCTACTTTTACTCAAGTACAAGATCTCAGTACTTCTACTTTTACTCAAGTACAAAATCGGAGTACTTCTACTTTTACTCAAGTACAAGATCTGAGTACTTCTACTTTTACTCAAGTACACGATCTGAGTACTTCTACTTGTACTCAAGTACAAGATCTGAGTACTTCTACTTTTACTCAAGAACAAGATCTGAGTACTTCTGCTTTTACTCAAGTACACGATCTGAGTACTTCTGCTTTTACTCAAGTACAAGATCTGAGTACTTCTACTTTTACTCAAGTACAAGATCTCAGTACTTCTACTTTTACTCAAGTACAAGATCTGAGTACTTCTACTTTTACTCAAGTACACGATCTGAGTACTTCTACTTTTACTCAAGAACAAGATCTGAGTACTTCTGCTTTTACTCAAGTACACGATCTGAGTACTTCTGCTTTTACTCAAGTACACGATCTGAGTACTTCTGCTTTTACTCAAGTACAAGATCTGAGTACTTCCATTTTTACTCAAGTACAAGATCTGAGTACTTCTACTTTTACTCAAGTACACGATCTGAGTACTTCTACTTTTACTCAAGTACAAGATCTGAGTACTTCTGCTTTTACTCAAGTACACGATCTGAGTATTTCTACTTTTACTCAAGTACAAGATCTGAGTACTTCTACTCATGTTGATGTTTAAAAATGTGTATTTTCCAGTTGTACTACAAAGAGACAGTATTTACAGTAAGATATACAGACTTCAGTAGTGTGTGTTTCCTCCCTCCTTCACAAAGAGCCAGAGTCACGATGAGTCATCTGCTGAGTCACTGAGCTACAGTTAGCCACAGTATTACAGTTTTGACTGATGAGGAGTTATACTCTGCATACTTTGTGTACTTTCCTTCATCCCTGTGCTGTTTCCACTCATTAGAGCTGGCCTTAACCCACGACATTCCTGTGCTTCCCCCTCCGTCATGTACCTCTTTGTCCGGCCCTCTCATTGCTTTTGTTCTGCCAGTTGTTGTGAGTCAGTGGTCAGATAATGGACCGGTGCCGGTCGCCCTGAGCACACACACGCTCTACATCCCAGCACTGATGTGTGTACACACAAGTCCTGATGCCCTCACTGTGTGTGTGTGTTTCACTTCATGATCCTTTTGGTTCCTATTCTGCACTTGATTGTTAAAGAGGCCCAATGGCTGAGAGCAGCACATCCGGGTACTTTCCCTTTATGCAAGGCCACGCCCCCTTTTGGGGTGAACAGACTGGCTGAACACCTGAACATCAGCAGGAGAGGACTCTTTAAAGTAGAGACACTACATACTGATATACACCTGAACATCAGCAGGAGAGGACTCTTTAAAGTAGAGACACTACATACTGATATACACCTGAACATCAGCAGGAGAGGACTCTTTAAAGTAGAGACACTACAGTACATGATATACACCTGAACATCAGCAGGAGAGGACTCTTTAAAGTAGAGACACTACATACTGATATACACTGAACATCAGCAGGAGAGGACTCTTTAAAGTGGAGACACTACATACTGATATACACCTGAACATCAGCAGGAGAGGACTCTTTAAAGTAGAGACACTACAGTACATACTGATATACACCTGAACATCAGCAGGAGAGGACTCTTTAAAGTAGAGACACTACATACTGATATACACCTGAACATCAGCAGGAGAGGACTCTTTAAAGTAGAGACACTACAGTAATACTGATATACACCTGAACATCAGCAGGAGAGGACTCTTTAAAGTAGAGACACTACATACTGATATACACCTGAACATCAGCAGGAGAGGACTCTTTAAAGTGGAGACACTACATACTGATATACACCTGAACATCAGCAGGAGAGGACTCTTTAAAGTAGAGACAACTACATACTGATATACACCTGAACATCAGCAGGAGAGGACTCTTTAAAGTAGAGAAACTACATACTGATAACACCTGAACATCAGCAGGAGAGGACTCTTTAAAGTAGAGACACTACATACTGATATACACCTGAACATCAGCAGGAGAGGACTCTTTAAAGTAGAGACACTACATACTGATATACACCTGAACATCAGCAGGAGAGGACTCTTTAAAGTAGAACACTACATACTGATATACACCTGAACATCAGCAGGAGAGGACTCTTTAAAGTAGAGACACTACATACTGATATACACCTGAACATCAGCAGGAGAGGACTCTTTAAAGTAGAGACACTACATACTGGATATACACCTGAACATCAGCAGGAGAGGACTCTTTAAAGTAGACACTACATACTGATATACACCTGAACATCAGCAGGAGAGGACTCTTTAAAGTAGAGACCTACATACTGATATACACCTGAACATCCAGCAGGAGAGGACTCTTTAAAGTAGAGACACTACATACGAATACACCTGCACAGCAGGAGAGGACTCTTTAAAGTAGAACCTACATACTGATATACACCTGACATCAGCAAGGGAGGACTCTTTAAAGTAGAGACACTACATGCTGATATACACCTGACATCAGCAGGAGAGACTCTTTAAAGTAGAGACACTACATGCTGATATACACCTGAAATCAGCAGGAGAGGACTCTTTAAAGTAGAGACCACTACATTGATATACACCTGCACATCAGCAGGAGAGGACTCTTTAAAGTAGAGACACTACATGCTGATATACACCTGCAATCAGCAGAGAGGACTCTTTAAAGTAGAGACACTACATACTGATATACACCTGCACTCAGCAGGAGAGGACTCTTTTAAAGTAGAGACACTACATACTGGATATACACCTCACTAGCAGGAGAGGACTCTTTAAAGTAGAGACAAACTACTACTCCTCATCGTCACAACTGTAATACTGTGGCGCCTTTCCTCCTCTCTTCCTCCTCTCTTCCTCCTCTTCCTCCTCTCGCTCTGAAGCTCTTCCTCCTCTCTCCTCCTCTCTCTCTGAAGCCTCTTCCTCCTCTCTCCTCTCTTCCTCCTCTCTCTCTGAAGCCTCTTCCTCCTTTCTTCCTCTCTTCCTCCTCTTCCTCCTCTTCCTCCTCTCTCTCTGAAGCCTCTTCCTCCCTCTTCCTCCTCTTCCTCCTCTTCCTCTCTTCCTCCTCTCTCTCTGAAGCCTCTTCCTCCTCTTCCTCTCTTCCTCCTCTCTCTCTGAAGCCTCTTCCTCCTCTTCCTCTCCAGAGACAGGAGGCTCACTGTGTGAAAGGGCAGCGTGTGTTTTCTCCACAGGAGCAGACGGCAGCGACCTCTGCTCCTGCTTTCTTTCTGTTTCTAAATGGCCTCAGGGTTAGGAAACAACTTGCTGCCTTTCCTCTCTCCATCTGCACTAAGGACACTTCAAAGACACACACACACACACACACACAGAGACACTCACACACGCACACACACAGACACACACACACACACTCACTCACTCACTCACACACTCACTCACTCACTCACTCACACTCACTCACTCACTCACTCACTCACTCTCTCACACACACACACACTCAGACACACACACACTCACACACACTCACACACACTCAGACACACACACACTCACACACACACACACACACACACACACACACACACACAGAGACACACACACACACACACACAGACAGGAGGAGGGAGGAATTGAACAAAGGAAAGGAAGAAAGTAGAGGGTTTATTTTCTGCTGAGTAGATGTGGTTTATACAGAAGCTGCAGACTGAGATACGTGTAAGATATATACGTACAGTATAAGGAAGGAAGGAAGGAAGGAAGGAAGGAAGGAATAAGGAAGTGAATAACTGAAAGTAAGGAAGTAGAGAGAGAAGCAGGCACAGAGGGAGGGAAGGAGAGAAAAACATAATGACGTTATATGTTGCGTTGACCTCCTTAGAACATCGTAAAGTGTCCTTGGAGGTCAGGAAAGGGCCTTAAATAACATGTATTATTATTATTCATGAAGCACATGGTGTCATCCTGATGCAACACGGTGCCACCTGACTGAGCCTGGCGATGAGAATACTCGATGAATGGAATAAAGGATGAACATCGTGGTGGCGGCATCGAAGGAGAGATCCGTGATGTCATTCGTATCACATGAAGACCTCTCTTGTTGCTGCAGAATAATCACTTCCTGTGTGTTGTCATGTTGACAGTAAACAGTCAACTGTAACCATAGTGATGCACTGATGTTGTTTACAGCATCAACACCGTCAGTCTGTCAACGTAAAACAAACATTATTCTGTTCAACAGTCGCACGCACAGAGGACAACATTTAGTACACTCAAATAAGTGAGGGCGATTCTAGAGTCTGTGGGGGCCCTCGGGAAACATCCACGGGGGGCCCCTCGAACCAGCTTTCATCACCACCAGCGCCCCCCCCCCCCCCCCCCCCTAGAGCGGAGCAAGGCAGCGAAACTTAAACTAAGAAGCAGCATTTGACGGCGCGCTACGCATGGGGCCGCCTTGAGGGGGTTTCCCGACATGTCGTTGCGGTAAATGAAAGGGTGGTTCATGTTGTCGTTGCTGCGGACCTTCTTTGGGGGCCCCCTTCTGGTCCGGGGCCCCGAGCAGTTGCCTGTCCGCATGCGGCCCTGACCGCTAAAGGTTGCATGTAACACGTAAAGCCAGTTACACCAGGGGAGTCACAGCAGGCGATATTTTAAAAACCGTTTTAATATTGTGTGTGTGTGTGTGTGTGTGTGTGTGTGTGTGTGTGTGTGTGTGTGTGTGTGTGTGTGTGTGTGTGTGTGTGTGTGTGTGTGTGTGTGTGTGTGTGTGTGTGTGTGTGTGTGTGTGTGTGTGTGTGTGTGTGTGTGTGTGTGTGTGTGTGTGTGTGTGTGTGTGTGTGTGGCTTCCCTTCCTGTCTCTCTTCAGTGCTTCAGACAGGAAGCTGTTCTGCTTCCTTGTCAGATGAACGCTAAACGCAGAACTCAACGGCAAACGACGTGTGTGTTTTAATACAGGAGCACGGTGTGGTTCAGGACACGCCGTGAAGGCAGGAGGCAGATGCTAAAAGGTTGGTGGACGTTCTGACAATATGGAGTTACTACATGTAGCTGTTTATAACTATTCAAATAAGACTTCTCACATATCATGTTTTTGTTGTTGCATGAATGCTTCACGAGTGAGCTAGAAAATAGAAAGATGTAAAACCTATTTCATTCTTCTTCATATGATGCGCACGCCAATAAACGAGGATGTGGTGCAAACTAGTGCATGAAACGAACCCTGCCGGAAACTCATATGTCCGGAAGGAGACACTTCATCATTATTATTTTTAACACCTTTTTATGCCAGTGCACACTTTCAAAAGAAATAAAATCAGATGTAAAGTTCATTTGGGGGTAGCCCCTTGAGATGAACCAAGTCGTCATCGTCAGACATCGGAAACTGATCCACCCTAAATGTACTTTACATGTTAAGCCTGGTTTCAGGAGCCTCTGTGGTTCTTCCACCGGGCAAAGAGGGGCCGATTCGTCCTCTAAATAATATCCTCCCAAACTAAAAGTAATTCTCAGGCGATGTGCAACTTAAAAGGCTGTGGTCTCGATTCGGCCAAAGTCACTCCACAAAACATATAATCCAAGTGAAGCGAAACACGGCCAAAAGAAGAAGCGTATTCAAAAAGAAGGGACTCACCGGATGCCGAGGACGGGAGATAATATTGATGTTTACGGTTGGTTTGTGCTGCGAGTCCTTGCTGGTCCTCAATGGGGTCTCGGAGCTCCTCAAGCGGCCCTGAAGTATCACAACTGTACCCACATGCAAACAGCTGGCTTCCTTCCTCACAGACCAAAGCCTTTCTTTGTCTCCAACACACAATCCCCTCACCTGAATCCACTGCACACCTGATCAGCGTCTTCAGGAGTGACAGGGGGAAGCCAAAGGGGAGGTAAAGACCCCCTGATCAGCTGGTGGCCCCGTCACAACGTGTAATACAATAACACACTAAATACATTGGTAATGTTAAAGTCTTCTAAAGGCAGGACAATATTGCAGATTCAACGACGTGCTGGTTTGATCGTTGTCTACGAACATGCGTGTGAACGAGTTATTGACGTCATGAAACGTACCACAAGTTAGTACGCTGTTATTGTGACGGGACTGCAGGAAATATACATGTGTGTACCACCTGAGGCTCAGACATGATGCAAACTGAAAGCATCTGTGGAGAAGCTCACGTGAACGACGTCAGCAGAAACACGTTCAGTTAAAATCTCCTCAAGTAGTCGTCGTGCAGATTGGTCCGTTTCAGAATAATATTATCAATCAATCAATCAATGTTTGTTTATATAGCCCAATATCACAAATGTTACATTTGTCTCAGTGGACTTCACAGTGTGTACAGAGTATCAGTATGACAATAAGACACCCTCTGTCCTTAGACCCTCTGTCCTTAGACCCTCTGTCCTTAGACCCTTTGTCCTTAGACCCTCACATCGTACAAGGAAAAACTTCCAAAGAAAACCCAGTTTGAAGGGAACATGGGAGAAACCTCAGGGAGAGCAACAGAGGAGGGATCCCTCTCCCAGGACGGACAGACGTGCAATAGATGCCGTGTGTGAATCCAAGAGATAATACATTTGCAACATAGGTAGTCCAAATGTTTGGAAATGCATGTGTGTATAATAGGAAGATGAATCCACGAGGATATCCATCCAGGACCGATGATCCAGGACCACAGCCACGACTCAAGATCCAGCGCTCGCGATCCAGGACACAGGACCGCAGGATCATCCATGACTCCGGATCCCGGCGTATATAGACACCAAAAAGAAAGACATGTGGGGAAGCTGGGTTAATGGGAACATGAGAGTACACAGGTATAGACAGAGAGAAGGAAGAAGTAAGATGTCCCCCGACAAACTAAGCCTCTATCAGCAAAACTAGGGGCTGAATCTAATCAGCCCTAACTATAAGCTTTATCAAAAAGGAAGGTCTTAAGCGCGCTCTTAAAAACGGATAGGGTGTCTGCCGCCCGAACACAAACTGGAAGCTGATTCCACAAATGTGGAGCTTGATAAGAAAAGGCTCTGGCTCCCATTGTACTTTTAGAGACTCTAGGAACAACCAACAACCCTGCATTCTTGGAACGCAATGCCCGAGTAGGACAGTAGGGTATAATGAGTTATTTAAGGTAAGATGGCGCCTGCCCATTAAGGGCTTTGTAGGCGAGAAGAATAATTTTAAATTCTATCCTGTGTTCTATAGGGAGCCAGTGTAAGGCAGCCAGAACAGGAGTAATGTGGTCCCTTTTCCTAACTCTGGTTAGTACACGAGCGCAGCATTTTGAATCAGCTGAAGCCACTTGACTGACTTCTTGGTACTCCCTGATAATAAAGAGTTACAATAATCCAGCCTAGAAGTAACAAATGCATGGACTAGTTTCTCTGCATCGTTTTGAGGCAAGATATGCCTGTTTTTTGCAATGTTACGTAGATGGAAGTAGGCGGTCCTTGAAATTGATTTTATGTGGGCGTTAAAGGATAAATCCTGATCAAATATAACACCAAGATTCCTTACAGTCTCACTGGAGGCCAAATGAATGCCATCCATAGTTAGTATATCTTTAGATAATTTGTTTCGTACATTCTTCGGGCCAAGTACAATAACTTCAGTTTTGGTCGTGTTTAACATCAAAAAGTTTAAGGTCATCCACGTTTTTAAGTCCTTAAGGCAGTCTTGAATTTTATTTAGATGATTAATTTCATCAGGCTTGATTGATAAATATAGTTGAGTATCATCCGCATAACAATGAAAGTTTACAGAATGATTCCTTATAATATTGCCTAACGGAAGCATATATAATGTGAACAAAATAGGTCCGAGCACTGAGCCCTGTGGCACTCCATGGCTAACTTTGGTTTGCGTGGAAGATTCATCGTTAACACGTACAAGCTGAGAGCGTTCAGATAGATAGGACCTAAACCAGCCTAAAGCAGTTCCCTGTATGCCAACTAAGTGCTCTAGTCTTTGCAATATGATATCATGGTCGATGAACTGTAGAGGAGTAGAAGTACACCATGTACCTCTGAACTGTAGTGGAGTAGAAGTACACCATGTACCTCTGAACTGAAGTGAGTAGAAGTACACCATGTACCTCTGAACTGTAGAGGAGTAGAAGTACACCATGTACCTCTGAACTGTAGAGGAGTAGAAGTACACCATGTACCACTGAACTGTAGAGGAGTAGAAGTACACCATGTACCTCTGAATTGTAGAGGAGTAGAAGTACACTGTAGCATAACATGGAAATACTCAAGTCAAGTACAAGTACCTAAAAGTTGTATTTAAGTTCAGTACTTGAAGTTACTTAGTTACTTTCCACCACGAACATCTCCCGTGAAGGTTTGGTGGAAAAGCATGAAAGTCTGTTTCACATGATTCTGCAGGAAAGCTTGTGAGCTGTGGTTTATGCTAATTATCTGCACACAGCGGCCAATCACATCGCTCCTCTTAAGACGCCTGTTGCAAAATAACTGCATTTCTGAAAGTTAACAACATGAACACAACTCCTCATCTGCATCGCCAAGTCTGTGTAAAGATTTCCCCCTGGCTTTAAGTATGGTGGGTCCGTTAAGGTACGGTGCATTTGTGTATTATCTTTCTGCAGTATTGGTACTCTGTGTTTGTGCTCTCTGTGTGTGTTTTATATGTTGTGTGTTAGTGTGTGTTGGTGTGTGTTAGTGTGTGAGCAGCAGGAGGGTGACTGCTGCTGATTAGTAGGATTACAAACTGTAGAGATTACCCAACCGAGCATCTGTCTTTCTGCTACTGTTACAACTTTACAGTAGCACTACGTTAACTACTAATACTGCTGCTACTTTAAAGAGTCCTCTCCTGCTGATGTTCAGGTGTATATCAGTATGTAGTGTCTCTACTTTAAAGAGTCCTCTCCTGCTGATGTTCAGGTGTATATCAGTATGTAGTGTCTCTACTTTAAAGAGTCCTCTCCTGCTGATGTTCAGGTGTATATCAGTATGTAGTGTCTCTACTTTAAAGAGTCCTCTCCTGCTGATGTTCAGGTGTATATCAGTATGTAGTGTCTCTACTTTAAAGAGTCCTCTCCTGCTGATGTTCAGGTGTATATCAGTATGTAGTGTCTCTACTTTAAAGAGTCCTCTCCTGATGAATGTTCAGGTGTATATCAGTATGTAGGTCTCTAATTTAAAGAGTCTCTCCGCTGATGTTCAGGGTATATCAGTATGTAGTGTCCTCTACTTAAAGAGTCCTCTCCTGCTGATGTTTCAGGTGTATATCAGTATTTAGTGTCTCTACTTTAAAAGAGTCCTCTCCTGCTGATGTTCAGGTGTATATCAGTATGTAGTGTCTCTACATTTTAAAGAGTCCTCTCCTGCTGATGTTCAGGTGTATATCAGTATGTAGTGTCTCTTACTTAAAGAGTCCTCTCCTGCTGATGTTCAGGTGTATATCAGTAGTGTGTCTCTACTTTAAAGAGTCCTCTCTCCCTGCTGCTTGTTTCATGTGTATATCAGTATGTAGTGTCTCTACTTAAGAGTACTCTCCTGCTGATGTTCAGGTGTATATCAGTATGTAGTGTCTCTACTTTAAAGAGTGCTCTCCTGCTGATGTTCAGGTGTATATCAGTATGTAGTGTCTCTACTTTAAAGAGTCCTCTCCTGCTGATGTGCAGGTGTATATCAGTATGTAGTGTCTCTACTTTAAAGAGTACTCTCCTGCTGATGTTCAGGTGTATATCAGTATGTAGTGTCTCTACTTTAAAGAGTCCTCTCCTGCTGATGTTCAGGTGTATATCAGGATGTAGTGTCTCTACTTTAAAGAGTCCTCTCCTGCTGATGTTCAGGTGTATATCAGGATGTAGTGTCTCTACTTTAAAGAGTCCTCTCCTGCTGATGTTCAGGTGTATATCAGTATGTAGTGTCTCTACTTTAAAGAGTCCTCTCCTGCTGATGTTCAGGTGTATATCAGTATGTAGTGGTCTCTACTTTAAAGAGTCCTCTCCTGCTGATGTTCAAGTGTATATCAGTATGTAGTGTCTCTACTTTAAAGAGTCCTCTCCTGCTGATGTTCAGGTGTATATCAGTATGTAGTGTCTCTACTTTAAAGAGTCCTCTCCTGCTGATGTTCAGGTGTATATCAGTATGTAGTGTCGCTACTTTAAAGAGTCCTCTCCTTCTGATGTTCAGGTGTATATCAGTATGTAGTGTCTCTACTTTTAAAGAGTCCTCTCCTGCTGATGTTCAGGTGTATATCAGTATGTAGTGTCTTTACTTTAAAGAGTCCTCTCCTGCTGATGTTCAGGTGTATATTCAGTATGTAGTGTCTCTACTTTAAAGAGTCCTCTCTGCTGATCTTCAGGGTGTATATCAGTATGTAGTGTCTCTACTTTAAAGAGTCCTCTCCTGCTGATGTTCAGGTGTATATCAGTATGTAGTGTCTTTACTTTAAAGAGTTCTCTTTATTATTTTCTGTCTTCAGCGATGGCTCGTAGGAGTTCCCGTCCTGGTTTCCGGTGGTTACTACAACTCGGACGAAGAGTCTGATTCCAGCAGCGTTACGAACATTTCCTACCGAGAAACCCCCGTCAAGTACGTAGCTTTTTTTATAATTATGTGTCAGTAGCACTCAGTGTGTAGTTATATCCAATACAACTTTATTTATACAGCACATTTAAAAACAGCAGTGTTGACATCAATAAATAAAGCAGCATAAATACACTTAGACAAAACCAATAGGACAAAAAACACGAGACAATAAAACCATACTTATAGCCACAGACTGAAAAACTCATACATGATGTAAAAACAAGAAAATAGAAAACCCAAGTTTTAAAGTAAGGACAACAATTCTCTGTCTTTGTTTTATTTATCGTCAGGGTTTTTAAGAAGAAGGCGGGGACCCGTAAGCCCGTCTCTCGGACGCCGAGCCGAGCCAATAGCAATGCCAGTTCTGTCGGCACGGAAACGCCCATCACTGCTGGCCAGTACGAAGGTAAGAACATCTCCATAGAGCGGTGCAGTGAGGACGTGTTTCTGTAGTTCGACCCTGAAGTCAGCTGCTGGTTCCCTCGGCAAAAAGCAACGGGAGTTCTCCATAGGATTTTGGAATATTGTAAAAAATAAGGTCTGTGGAAAGAAAACCCGTTTGATAAATGCACGTTTTGTTCAGCCGAATAATGTCTTCCCTTCTTTTATAACGTTGAATCATAAATCTAATGTCCAGAAGCAAAATGCTAACGTGATGCTATAAAGGAGCTACAGGCGAGTCCAGCAGCACGACTTCAACGTCACGCCAACTTAAGATCCAGATTCAAACACACAGATTCTAGATGGAACGAGTTGAAGCGTTTGTTGGAACACTTTGCAGGAGGCAGGGACTTGCTTTCAAGCAGAACAGAAACTAACTTAGAGGAGTGTTTACGTGTTCGGCGTAATGACGTACAACGACCTCCACGACTTCTGTAGTCCTATTCAGCCACTTAGTAACAACCATCGTTTCTCAGACACGTCCACTCTTCAGAAATCACCAGTGGGATCACTGATGATGGATTTAATGTCCTAGAACAAAACCTGATCCGTCTCTTCAATGCGTCTCAACCACAGACCTTAGTTCAGATATTTTCCAAAAACTAGTTCAAAAATGTTGCATCACAATGCCTATATTGCCAGTGCTAAGGATGCATTGATGGCAGCAGCTGTATTGTCGCTTTCTGGGGCTTTTATTTTGAAAATAAAATCCAAATCTGAGTAAAATGAAATTGTAGTTACTTTCCGAGGCTTTTATTTTGAAAAACAAGTCTAAATCTGAACTTCCTACAATGATGAAGTTACTTTGTGGGGCTTTTATTTTGAAAAACAAGTCTAAATGGAGCTTGGAACGAGTTACTTATTGGCTTTATTGAAAACAAGTCTAATGTGAACTTCCTACAATGATGAGTACTTTCTCTGGCTTTATTTGAAAAATAAGTCTAAATCTGAACTTCCTGTAATGGTAAAGTTACTTTGTGGGTCTTTTATTTTTAAAAGAAATTCCAAATCTGAGTTAACTGAAATTGTAGTTACTTTCCGAGGCTTTTATTTTGAAAAACAAGTCTAAATCTGAACTTCCTACAATGATGAAGTTACTTTGTGGGGCTTTTATTTTTGAAAAACAAGTACAATTCTGAGCTTCCTGGAACGTGCATTTTATTTTTGTGCTTTTATTTTGAAAACCAAATCTACATCTGAGCTTCCTGGAACGATACTTTCTGTGGCTTTTATTTTGAAAAACAAGTCTAAATCTGAGCATCCTGGAATTATAGTTACTTTTGAGGCTTTTATTTTGAAAAAAACATCTAAATCTGAGATTACTGAAATTATAGTTACTTTCTGGGGCTTTTATTTTGAAAAACATGCATCGTTCCGAGCTTCCTGTGAGGAAACAGTAGCTTTAAGGGGCTTTTATTTTTGACAAAATTGTCAAGTTTATTCACAAAAAGCTGTGTTTGTCTCCCCTCCAGCCCCTCCCCCCTCCCCCCTGATCAGAGAATCTGACCCCCCAATGAGGACGGTGCCATTCCTCCCCTCCTCCATAGTGACCACCCGCCCCCCCCTCACTCCCTCCCCCTCCACGACCCCCCCTCGCTACCCCTCCATTCCCCCAGAGAGGAGCTTCTACTCTGGGCTGGGCTGCTCCATCAGGCCGGGGTTCACATCCGGAGCGGAGCTGAAAGGGAGGACTCAAAGCGGGGTGGAGAGCTCCGGGTACTCGTCCTGCGAGGGGCCGCTCCTCTGGAAGACCCCCAGTAACACCAGGAACACCAGTAAGGGTCCCAGTGCTGGATACTGGGGAAGGATCAGAGGCGCCTTCTACAGTCTGATGGGTGAGAACTTTTTTTCTTCTATGATTATTTGTTAAATGCCTGTGAAGGGCATGGTAGGGAACACTATACAAAACTAAATATTAAAAATTGTTATTGTGGGGGAAACTTCTGAAGCAATTGGAAACAATTCATAATTCACACATGCACACAGTCACACTTGTTTTTTCCGGTTCCACACTTGTGTTTTTCAAAGCACACACAAATGTGTTCCGTTTCATATACTTGTAAATAAAATCCAAATACAGAAAAAAGTTTTACATATGTATTTTTGATCCTCACACATTTGTTTTCCGTTTAAAACCTCTGCACCTGCAACACAAGCCGCTTCCTGTGCACGGATCGCTGTGCATTCGTGTGAAAAAATTACAAGTACGACTCGGGTGACCGTCAGGGAAGTCTCAAAACACCCACAGACGAATGCACAGCGATCCGTGCACAGAAAGCGGCTTGTGTTTGCAGGTGCAGAGGTTTAAAACGGAAAACAAATGTGAGGATCAAAAATACATATGTAAAACTTTTTTCTGTATTTGGATTTTATTTACATGCATATGAAACGGAACACATGTGTGCTTTGAAAAACCAGAAATACAAGACACGAGGAAAGCTGGAGCTCTGATGGAGTCAGGACTCAGAGAGACAGGAGGAGAGCTTATTTATTTATTTGGAGCTTCGGCCGGAGAATTCACAAGACATGTCGCGGGTCACGAGTTGACCACACGGATGAGATGCCACATCAACGCTGAAGACCCCTTCTGTAGCTCGAGGTTTTAACTAGTTCAGAGTGTAATGATCAACATGCTCCATCAGCGAGACGAAACAAATCTAACTAGAGCTGTCGCTTATGGCTCGGGTCATCTGCACCCCGAGAAGGATGTGTTCCAGGTGTCCCACAACAATGACTATCTCTGACCGACAGTTGCCTGGTCATAAACTGGCAACATCAACAAAATGCTAGGGCAGCCCCTCCTTAAGGGAGATAGTAGCTAACATATACAGGGGAGAGATTAAAAACAATCAAATACACACAGATATGTGTGTGTGTGTGTGTGTGTGTGTGTGTGTGTGTGTGTGTGTGTGTGTGTGTGTGTGTGTGTGTGTGTGTGTGTGTGTGTGTGTGTGTGTGTGTGTGTGTGTGTGTGTGTGTGTGTGTGTGTGTGTGTGTGTGTGTGTGGTGTGTGTGTGTGTGTGTGTGTGTGTGTGTGTGTGTGTGTGTGTGTGTGTGTGTGTGTGTGTGTGTGTGTGGTGTGTGTGTGTGTGTGTGTGTGTGTGTGTGTGTGTGTGTGTGTGTGTGTGTGTGTGCATTCATCATCTCCTCTGTTTGTGCAGACTCAGTCTCATTGATGCTCGCTGCCTTAAAGTCTAAATAAAACATCTCCCATCTCGAGGTATGATTTAACTCAGTGTGTGTGTGAGCCTGTATTTCCCTGCATTGTTCAGTGGATTTGTACAGCGCACACACACACACACACACACACACTGCTCTCACATGCCAGCAGGTTTATGCGTCCACACTCTGTGCATGTGACTCCATGTGATTACAGTCCTGCTCATTATGTCGTCTCCTCTGTTTTCCCGCAGCAGCTTCAGTCAGCGGCCGCACGAAGAAGGCCTTCGCTCTGCTCCTCCTCTTCCTCATCGCACTTCTGTGTAAGTCGCAAACACATTTAATTCAATGTCTTTCTGCACATTTTACAATCACAACTAGGAGACTCTCCATTGCCACCTAGTGGCCGGTTATGATGCTTAAAGTGTTCATGTTTCCGAAACGATTTAAAGTAAATATTATTTAGGTTTTAATGATGACGACACTTTGTTTGACTTAACGCTCAAAGTTGCTGAAAGAAACCCAAAGATCTCTTTAAAATGTCCCTAATCCTCTTCCGTAGACCCTGATAACTAAATGTCCCTAATCCTCTTCCGTAGACCCTGAATAACTAAATGTCCCTAATCCTCTTCCGTAGACCCTGAATAACTAAATGTCCCTAATCCTCTTCCGTAGTCCCCTGAATAACTAATGTCCCTAATCCTCTTCCGTAGTCCCTGAATAACTACATGTATCATCAGATATAACTGGAGGTATCGTCAGAGATATGAAGCTAAATTCCTCATGGTTATTTTCCCATTCTTTATATTTAAAGCAAAAGATCGTTCCAGTGACCGCCCGTTATGTGACCATTTGAACCAGTGCTTTGTCATTTCTTTAATTAGTGTTACTCCTCTTATAAGTTGTAAGAATTCATCTTTCTTTTGCACTTCTTCTGCTCCTGTCTTTTCGAGAAGTAGGATGTGTTTTTGTTTTGAGAAATACCACAAAAAGTACAAAAAACCACGAAAATAACTGACTCTGTTTTGCCTTTCCTCCAGCGTGTGTGTAATGCTTCCTGTTCTCCTCCAGGCGTTTGGCTCCTCCTCCCTCTGTTGACCCCCCTCGTCTCCCGCTTGGCCCTCACCGTGCTCTTCACCTCCTCTCCTCCTCTTCATCAACCCAACTCCATACAGCCTGCTCATCTGGTGGTAGGGCGGATCGTGTGTGTGTGTGTGTGTGTGTGTGTGTGTGTGTGTGTGTGTGTGTGTGTGTGTGTGTGTGTGTGTGTGTGTGTGTGTGTGTGTGTGTGTGTGTGTGTGTGTGTGTGTGTGTGTGTGTGTGTGTGTGTGTGTGTGTGTGTGTGTGTGTGTGTGTGTGTGTGTGGTGTGTGTGTGTGTGTGTGTGTGTGTGTGTGTGTGTGTGTGTGTGTGGTGTGTGTGTGTGTGTGTGTGGGTGTGTGTGTGTGTGTGTGTGTGTGTGTGTGTGTGTGTGTGTGTGTGTGTGTGTGTGTGTGTGTGTGTTGTGTAAGATCAGGAAATCCAAAGTGATCTACAAATATAAATCAAGCTAAAGTAGAATAAGACGGGTATGAAAATACAAACATATAAGTATATTCTGTCAGTATCAGAGGTGGAAAGTAACATTTAACTCAAGTAAAGTACAATTTTGAGGGTACTTGTACTTTACTTGAGTATTTCCAGTTTCTGCTACTGTGTACTTCTACTCCACTACAGTTCAGAGGTACATGGTGTACTTTTACTGCTCTACATGTATTTATATCCCTCTAGTTACTTCACAGATCTGGATGAATGATGTGAAATATAATCAGGTGTTGAATCAGACTTTAGTTTCCACCTGGATTAAATCCACCAGCTACCCTGCAGTCTACAAAGTACTTCAGACTAGCTTGCTCCTTCACCAGCTACCCTGCAGTCTACAAAGTACTTCAGACTAGCTGCACCTCCACCAGCTACCCTGCAGTCTACAAAGTACTTCAGACTAGCTGCACCTTCACCAGCTACCCTGCAGTCTACAAAGTACTTCAGACTAGCTGCACCTTCACCAGCTACCCTGCAGTCTACAAAGTACTTCAGACTAGCTGCACCTCCACCAGCTACCCTGCAGTCTACAAAGTACTTCAGACTAGCTGCACCTTCACCAGCTACCCTGCAGTCTACAAAGTACTTCAGACTAGCTGCACCTCCACCAGCTACCCTGCAGTCTACAAAGTACTTCAGACTAGCTGCACCTTCACCAGCTACCCTGCAGTCTACAAAGTACTTCAGACTAGCTGCACCTTCACCAGCTACCCTGCAGTCTACAAAGTACTTCAGACTAGCTGCACCTTCACCAGCTACCCTGCAGTCTACAAAGTACTTCAGACTAGCTGCACCTCCACCAGCTACCCTGCAGTCTACAAAGTACTTCAGACTAGCTGCACCTTCACCAGCTACCCTGCAGTCTACAAAGTACTTCAGACTAGCTGCTCCTTCACCAGCTTTGAGAACACTTTCATGATCAATCATTATAAAACATATCATATATATTATTCTGAAATGGACCAATCTGCACAACGAATACTTTTACTGTCTTTCACTATATTTTGATGAGAATACTTTTCTACTTTCACTTGAGGAACATTTTGAATGATAGAGTATTCCTACACTCTGGTACTTCTACTTTTACTCAAGTACAAGATCTGAGTACTTCTACTTTTACTCAAGTACAAGACCTGAGTACTTCTACTTTTACTCAAGTACAAGATCTGAGTACTTCTACTTTTACTCAAGTACAAGATCTGAGTACTTCTAGTACTTAGGTTTAAGATCTGAGTACTTCTACTTTTACTCAAGTACAAGATATGAGTACTTCTACTTTTACTCAAGTACAAGATCTGAGTACTTCTACTTTTACTCAAGTACAAGATCTGAGTACTTCTACTTTTACTCAAGTACTAGACCTGAGTACTTCTACTTTTACTCAAGTAAAAGATCTGAGTACTTCTACTTTTACTAAGTACAAGATCTGAATACTTCTACTTTTACTCAAGTACAAGATCTGAGTACTTCTACTTTTAAAAACCAGTACGTCTGAAGCCAGTCTTGCTGTATGTAGCATTCAGAAAGGTGTGGCTAACTTGAAGCTAACGTTTGATTCTTGCTCTTTGAGGTTTGATATTCATCATTAAATGCACTTAATGTAACTTTTAACCAAAGCTTTAGTAACGTGTATGCGTTATAAGAGCTGGGTTTCTTCAACAGTTTGATTTAAAGCATTTTTTTTGGTATTCCTTTAGGATCCAGCCCTCGTGGTCCGCGGCCGTGGAGGAGAGGATAAAGTATCTTCTGGTATAAAAAACACACATTACAATGAATAAAAAAAACACATTTATGTGAAGAACATTGCCATGATGTGTATTTATTCTCTAGGGTCCATCTTTGGTGTTGGCTGCCGTGGAAGAAAAGATTCAACGTCTTCTGGTGAGTCAGAAATCCTTTATTCCTCCTATTTAGACACGGCAAAGACAGAGTGCAGATAACAGAGTAAACAACAAGTTGACTAACATTTTAAACAAAAAGAAGCAAGATTAAATAATATAAGTACGCATCTACAGTAGAAATAAGCAGCTTTATAAAGTGAGTTAAGCTGCTGTAATACATTTTAAAGGAACATGTATATGGTCTTGTTCCCCTCTAGGATCCGGCTGTAGTGTCGGCTGCTGTCGAGGCGAAGATGCAACGTCTCCTGGTAAAACACAGACCCTCTGGAAACCATTAAAACATCATGAACTCATACTTATTCTGGGATTGTTTACACAAACATGGGAGTCTTTTTATATCTCAACATTAGTAAGTATTTCGCTTCCTTCATTGTTTTCTATCTAAGCCACTTGGACGCCTTAAACAGATATTTCTCTCTATCTACCTACATATCTATCTACCTACCCACCCA